>WEIU01005271.1:2433-13083 GCA_013389925.1 Aegithalos caudatus | reverse complement strand
AAATACAAATTTAAAAGAGAAGAAAAGAAAGGAAAAGAAAAGGGAGGGGGGAGGGGAAGGAGGAAGAGAAAGGAGGAAAACATCTACAGATTTTTGAGGGTAAATCAGTAGCTTATACTCAAACCTCTGTATAAGCTCTTAATTGATCTCTAATAAAATAGAATCATAATATTCAGCAATGCCATGCCAGTAGATAGGTAGTTTTCATTCACAATTCAAGGCTGTTGGCTTTATGGGTCTGAAACCTTTTTCAATTAAACTAAGCTGTGTAAAAAGAAAGGAGGAGTCTGAATCTAGTGACTGAATTACAGTGATGACAGTAAAATAAACATTTCAGTTTGTAAGACAGTTGTTTCTGATATTTTAATGTGTTTACTACAAGTATATTTGAGGGGTTGAAAAAAGTAATGAATGCAGTGTCTAATAGAGGATCTCTAGCTAGTATTGCAGGCAACAGCTTCAGTAAAACTACCACAGTGAACAGTGACAAAACTTATTATACTACTTACTGCTTTTATATCATAAGCCTTTTTCTTTTTACTTAATAATGTTTTGTCTCTCTAGTTCATAATTTGAGCTTCCATTTATTTCTTTTTATAATGTTCTATGTCACTTATGTTTAATTCTGTAAAAAATTCACTTATTTTTCAGTTAATTAAATATTATATCATTGTGGGAAAGACACATTGTTTTAATGTGTTGCGACTCATAAGTACCTAGTACCCATACTGAGATCAATCACAGTTACATGTCACAAGAATGTGATTATGATTAAAGCTGAATAATTAGTTAATAAGTTTCATTTCAATGAAATTTTCCAAATATTACTGATATGATCTCATATTCTTGTACTTCCTCAAACACTTATGAAATTAAGAAACCCCAAATAATTAGTAAATATCAAAGCCATAGTAGAAAGGTTGATGTGATGAAAGCAATTAATCAGATGTTCATATAAACAAGCTAATGAACATCAGAGCCATTTTTATGATTGTAACAGAATATTTAGTTTGAAGGAATAAATGTCTTCTGTACACTAATTACTCATTTTATATAAAAGGTAATTTTATTTTACTGTGTTGAACAGAAAATAATACTGGTAGTAATATCCATTTCAAAGAAATAGTTGATTTTGTAAAGTCTTTACTTACCCTGTGGGGAGTAGCAACACTTTCAGGAAATGTTTTAGGCTCCTGAAGAATCTGAGAAGCATCTGCTTCAATGAAAATATTTTCCTTCTGAAATGCTGAACATTTAGCACTTACTCATAGGCATTTCATAGCTGTAAGAGAGAGTGGATGATAAAAATCACAGTCTGAACTTGGGAAAAATAGTTTGACTTATTGTTCTTGACTACTGAAAATGAGAGTGCAAATATAGGAAAAAAAGTGCATCTTGAAAAATGGGATAATGTTAGAATTAGGGTATTTAGGAGTACATCACTGTATATCCATTTCAGTAGTACAGGATATTATGTATGTCACTAAATTAATCTACGATGTCTTTGACAACATAATGGAGGAAATACAGTCACTTTCATCATTTATTCTGTGGATGATTCAACCAACTAGCTTCCAAAACTACAAGCAAAACCAGTTGGAATTTATAACTTTTCTAAGAAAAGTGATTTCCTTAATTTGGGTAGAGTTTCAGCAAATTCAGTTAAAAAAAAGAGGAAGGGAAAGGAAAAAAAATAAGCCAAGTAGGTAGGTGAGTTTAAAAATTTTTTTTTAAAATTTGACATTTTCAAAAAGAAGTATTTCAACTTAAGTAAGTTTTTATTTCTCAATTGCTTTTAATTTCTAAAGTATATTAGAAACTATCCAAATAAAAGTAAATATTCCCACTCTACAAAAAAAAAAAAAAAAAAAANNAAAAAAAAAAAAAAGATTCCCAGCTACAACTACAGCCTTTTCTCTCTTCACCCTGCAACATTTCTGGACCAGCCACTGAACAAAAACAGCTATTATTTGAATAGATCTTCCCTTCAGCTTCTCTAGGGACTATCATCTGGCAGTGGTATGATCATGCCCCCACTATCTGAACTAGGCTGAAATACCAAGGTAGGGACTGGTGGGACACAGCCACATATAAAACAAGGAATCATCTATCTGTTAAGAAAAATATCTGGATGTTTCTCTGAAGTGTTTATAATAGCACCAGTGAAGATGGAGCTTTGTTCTGTTCTTTGTTCTGTGAAGATAGAGCTGTGTTCACTTTGTCGTATTCATCCTTCTCATTTTCTCAGTTTTGTCTCCCTACAGAGCTGGAATCTGATTTTGCAATGTGAAAGGCACAATACCTTTCAAACATGATGGAAGAATTAAAAAAACAAAACAAAACAACACCAAAACAACACCAACAAACCCCTAAACCCAAAGAACTTCTAGAAGTATGATTATTAAGAACCAAGTGTGCTCTATTACTGTCTGATATCCAGCTGAAAAACCAAAAGCTGCTAAAAACCTCTATGCGTGGGTTTATAAAAGCTTGAATATAGGGACATATTTAGGAAAACTTAGAACAGCTGGAATCCATCTAGGAAAGAGCAAAGCAGTTTTAAATATCTGTTTCTAAGGGACACAATATTAATTTTCCATGATGATGACTGCACTGACACCTTAGAGCAATTTAGAAAATTACTGCCTATTTAATTATTTTGAAAGAAATTTGTTATTGTTTCTGTTTTTGTTGTTTTTCATAACATTGAATTCATCCTATGAAATATTATTTATGTATATAACAAATGACTAAATGACTCACTAAAGAAAAGGAGTGGTTCACCACTTCTAGGGGAAAATATAACAGAGTGAAGATTATGTTAAAGAAAATGCATTAATACATAAACAATCTGATCTTAACCTCCTTACAAAAAGGACAAAAGAGAGAGAAAACTTCTGCAGCTGGTAAATGAAAATAGCAATACCTCTCTTCCAGCTAATATTACTGCATCAGGCAGGAAAGATAAAGGATCTCCTCTCACATACAGGAGTTAGGACACCCGAAAAAACCGTATCCCCAAGCAGACACTGAAGCATAGTATTTCTCAGCAATAATATGTATTCAATAATCGGGGACAGGATTTGTAAAGGTCCTGTTAGTTTCCCACCTGAAGAATAAATCTGGTGAAGAGAAACATATTAAATCAAAAGTCCTTTTTTGGGCTACTAGCCATTGACTCAGCCCCTGTTCATATGAATGCAATGGTTAGATGTCTCAGAAATAGTGTATCTCCCATAGCCAGAGTGTAAATACAGTAACAGAAGAATAATTAACTAGCATTTATAAACATGGGTCATGTCAATTTATTTAGAATCTTTGTTTTGCCTTTTTTTTTTTTTTTTTTTCAAATAGAATTTTAACTTTCACCATTAAAAACTAAAAAATAAAATGGGTCATCCTAAACATCTCAACACCAAAATACCAGGTATTTACAGGTATTTTAATATATGGAATAGGCATTTTGCTGATTACTTTTAGATGTCTTGAGTGTATTTTTTGATAGAGACATGACTGACTTCATCAACATTTATTGTCTGATTGTACTGGTTTTCAGAACGAAACTGCTATTTAGCAGATCTAAATTCCCTTTAAAAAAGGGTTACAGTAAGGATTTCATAATCTACTTTAGTTCCATTCACTTTCTTTTGTAGACATTTCCCATACATCTATCTGACAGTCTCCCTGCATTCTCTTACAGTTTTAACAGGTGAAATCATTATAAATCCTGGATGTCTAAACTGATCTGAACCCTATTCCTAAGGTCAGCTCACAACAGAGGAAATCAATGAAAAACAAATGAAGAAGACATGGCTTTTGCCTAATTGGCTCATGTTTCCGCAGTATGTGATAGTATGTTCTGGAAAATTCAAACTCAAACACTGTTATAAGTCTGCTGTTGCAAATGTTGTTTTTTTTTTCCCTGGTGTAAAAAAATTATAATTTAAAGTAACTGGCTCCATAGTAACTATGTAAAAACAGGGCAGAGCTTCAGGAGATCAGGCAGCAGAAAACATATATATTTTCTCAAAATAAAAGTTATTATGTCATATTTGATATTTTCATGCTCAGTGAAGGAGTGCTTAAAGTCACTTCTACAGAATTAAATTAATTGAGCTTGGTGAATTGACTGCTACCAATAAGAGAATCCAACACTTACAAATATATGAAATGGGGAACATTAAGGCACATAAGCATGTTAAGTCCAGCACTCCAGAAGAAACAACAGGAGTACACCACACCTCAGTCAATGACTTAGGACTGTTTTGTGATGTTGTGTTTTAGTTTCTTTAGCAAAGAAACTAAAACACAAAGAGCACTAAAGCCCTGAGAGGAAATAAATTCTTATACACTTAGTAATTACATGGGATTTTGCATGGGATATTATTTTCATGTATAAAGTGGAGAAACCCACTTATAATGTCAAACCTTCAACACCTTCCTTTAGTGACTTCACTTTGCTCCCTACTAAACCTTGAACACTTGAACTGGGTTTGTTGCCTTTTCTCCTTTGCTCTCCTGCATGACATTATGATACCACTAACCAAAAATTTGGACCCATCCGCAAAAGGACATTTAGTAAAGTAAAAATGAACAAATTGAAGGCATGAACTGAGCTGCATTGTCCTATTCTTGCACTGCTGTTTATTTCACACAAAGGTTTACTTGACTAAAATAAGTCAAGGCCATACTTCTGAAAAGGAATGTCCATTCCAATGTAATACACTGCAGCCTGACTTCACACCTTCGGCTAATTCTTCCTAATTTCCCCAGTGTCTCTGTTTGGAAAAATATCCTGGAGGCACACTAATCCTTGAATCAGCTACACAATTTTTGTAATACAAAATTGGATATGTGCCTGGAACTTCTGGTCTCTGATTTTCTCTTTCATCCAGCATTTTTTCTTCTAATATTCCAGACAAGTAAAGTCCAGATGTTTTCTGCTGTTCAAGAAAGCAAACATAGGGCACCCTTAGACATTCAGTCCTTTACTTACAAAAGTCCCATTAAATTTGGTCTATTTCATTTGACAATCATAGATACTGTTTGTCTTTGAATTGCTTTTCCAATAGTAATTATTGCTTTGTACCTTAGGGCTTCATAATTCTTGCATACCGTTAAATGGAATAGGGCACTGAAATAACATGTTCTTCATTACTCATTTGCATTTCTAGAGCATGCAGGCTTGAAACAGTTAAACTGCTTACCCAGATAGTAAAACTGACTTTGTTCTACAAACATAGGTACAGATCTCTAGTACAATAAATAGAGGGTCCAAGTAATTATTTTTCCTAAAAGTTATTACTCCCTATAGTAACTTATCAATTACATATTTCAAAATAAGAATCTCTCAGAAAAAAAAAAAAAAAAAAAAAAAAAAAAAAAAAGAAAAAACAACAAAAAAAANCGATAAATACTGACTTTAATACTTGTACAGCATTATATTCACTTTTTAACTCTCCTTCCATCTATCTCTGGCTGCTTCTAAATTTCTTGAGACATTCTTGAATAAATACTTTTATCTATCACTCCTAATTATTTATAACCCAGCCGTATATTTTTCAGTGAAAAACAGTAGCTTTTTTGATCCTATAGGGCCTATTTATTAAACAGGAAGAAAGAAATTCCACTGCCAAGTATGTCAGTGCCACCATTTCATGCATCCTTTCTCTGTACAGTTGTTCTCCTTGCCCATCTATGTATTAGCAAAGAACGCTTAGGGAAACTAGTTTACTACCAAGATTTTTTAATTTGTCTCTAATGTAATTTGGTTTCACACTTAATTACATTTGAATGATCTCTTAATAATTTTTTATACATTATATCACAGCACAGTAAGGGAGTAATTTGGTGGCTTTCTGGGTTAGGACAATTATCAGGAAGATGTATACACTAGTAATATCACCTGTGGTCCAGAGAGCTGGGGAAGACATGGTTCCCAAGACAGACAGTGGGAAGCAATAGGTCCGTCCTTCCTTCCTTCCTTCCTTCCTTCCTGCCTGCCTGCCTTCTCATCAAAAAGTCCAGACGGGTTTCCAGTGTAAAGTATACAATTACAGGTGGTGGAAGTGCCACACTGGCACCAATTCCACTCTGTCCTGTTGCCACAGAGCCCTGAGCAGCAGCCCTACCCCTGCCCTGAGCCTGCTGTCCTTAGCAGGGCTCCCTCCCAGCTTCTGTGTGCACAGTTCTGACACAGAGAGCGCAGTTACTGTAACTTTGGTGTTGCACTTCTTGGTACCATTTTAGACAACTCTGGAATTTCTGTCTCAACTTTTGTGTCACCATTCTGGCTTGATATAAGCATAAATGCCTGCACAGGAGAAAAGAAAGGGTCCCTTGTTTCTAGGAAGTAAGAGACTTATAATACATACATTACTACCTTGGTGACATTATTTACTATGTATTTATTTCACATATTCTGATACTTTCTCTCTGAGAAGACTACCAGAAAACTATCATAGTGTTTTTCATTGTTTAATGTCCCTTAATTTTTTGAGTAATTTTCTTAGTGCCTTGTAGCCACACAGTTTTAAAACCACTGGTCATGTTGCAATTATTTGAAAATTGAGGTAGAAATCAGCAGAGAGAAAAAAATTCTTTATAAATTTTTAGACAACAGTCAGCCATCCTCTATCTGAAATTATTACTTGACAGCACAATTTATATTTTTTTACAATTAAATAACTATGTGTCAGATCATTTGTGATTAAGTGTATAAGTTCCATCAACATGATCTCTGAAAATTCTCATGTTCCACAGAGTCCAGCTATCAAAAAGTCATTTGCATTAGTTTTAGGTATTTGAGTAATATTCCAGAAGCCTGAGAACACTCTGGTAAATATGTTCTCAAGAAGGTACAAGGGAAACCCCCCCAATATACCTATTACCATTATACTGACAATACATTGAAATTAAGCAGATAAAAATGGTTTAAGAGGAGTGCTTAGTATCTCCTGAATTGAGAAAGAAACTGAATCATTGACAGCAAAAGGGGCTATAAGGACCAGAGAAAATTACAAAAACCAAAGGCTGAAATGTATACTTTTCAACAGTTTTACAAAGAGGAAAATTAATTTTTTTTTTTATTTTTTTTTTTTAAATTATAGATTGAACCTTTAAAATATTTCCTTACCACTTATGGATCAGGTGAGAATAATAGACTCCTTAAACTATTTCTTTATTTTCTTTTATTTGACTTCTTACTAACTATTAACAATAAGTGTAATAAGTGCATTTCTAATCACAACCAAATTTTTCAGTTTAAACCACAAGACAGGCAGTTTCTTCTTTTGTATTAACAAGAACAAAAAAAGAAATCCTTACCTAGCATACTATAATTCCCTTGTTCTTTCATTCTAGTCTAGTGTTCCTAACAAAGTACTGTTACCTTTCCTGTAATATCACCATAGCAAATTATCTCTTGCAATTCCATTGGTGATGCATGTGAAAATGTAATGTTCAGGACAGATGTTGCATTGGTGACCTTACTGCTGAAAGGGAGCAGATTCAGCTAAAGCCACATGGGTCTGATTTCCTGAATAAGAGATAGGGTTGGTATCAGGTCACTTTATAGAGAAGAAATACTTGAGTGGACTACTAGGATTGTCTATGTTATCCTGAGAGCAAATTGACCATTCAAGGAAATCGGAAGCCGGGCAGGCTTTAAAAGAAATAAAAGTAAACAACTCTTTCCCTTTTAACAACTTCCCTCCTGTGTATATTGCCTTCATAAATTCGACTTGATGCTTCAAGAGTGAAAACACATCCCATTCTCCAAGAACACAGGTATGTCTTCTTTGAATGCAATTATTTTCATTGGAGTAAAATTTCCTGACTCACTGATCTTACCATAGAGATTTTCCCACTTCAGGGTAGCCACTGGAACTGCAAGCTTTTATCTGCAACCCCCTAGGAAATAAAAAGTAGCACAAAATAAATGCCAATAAAACCCCCAATATAAAAACAAAAGTCTAAGATTTCTAATTTGATATATTCAAGCATCAGAAAATCAGTGTCAAGTGATTTTATCTATTTTTGCAGCAAAGGAACTGAAAGGGCATAAAAAACCTCAGTAAGACGTTATACAGAAACAAAATTGGACAGCAGCCCACTATTCCTCAAGAGTTTATTTTTTTTCCCCTTTCTTACCCCCCCCTTTTTAAAGCCACCATCTGGGGTAGTCACTTGTGTGAAACTTCTGTAGAAGATGCAAACTGGGAATGTGTTGATGGAAAGTCACTGGGGAGTTCTACTTTCAATAAACAAACTGGAAAAGGTGCTCTCTTTCTTTGGCCCTCCAGAGAAACCAAAGGATCATTTGTACAAATTGGTTTAAAGCTAGTGTGTTTTCCCCCTTTTCCTCACTGAATATTGCTGAAGTGATGTATGGTTTCCTCCTGAACATTCACAAACCTCAGCTGGGGATTTACAAAGATGGATTCTGCCCATGTGTGTGCTGGCTTGCCTACATCTGCTTGGGCTTCAGAGGATAATTGCTCATTTTTACAAATGTTTTAAAGTCCAGTCAAAATAATAACTAAAAATATTTTTTGATTCTGTAATAATTTTAAAGTTAGTGTAGTTTTTGCAGCTGAATTTGTTTTATTTATATGTCCCATTAAAAGACAAAACCTTCTGTCTCTTCTAAGAAAACATCATTAGCTCACTGACATACCCATATATCAGCAACTAGGGAAGAAAGGATGAAATATGGCATTGCATGAGCAAGCCATGGGTTAAAAAACAGATTTTACTTCAGCTTGATAAGCATGTACAGGCTATTTTTTCAGTGCCTTATTATCATATGTTTTTAGGACAAAGACATTGTGATATAATTTTTTTCACTGAATTTTCTGTGAATTTTCACTGACATATTTGACTTAATTCTATGGGTTTTTCCTCTTCTGCTAGTTCGTTTCCAATTTTAAGCACTTTTTTTCTTAACTTTATCCCTAAAGAATTGTGCAGCAATGTGGACCAAACCTTACATTATACCTATACAATACAATGACACTCCAAACACATTTTGCAAGTGGAGAAAGCTAGCTAATCTACTTTTAGCATGCAACAATTATTATGTACTGACTTCCTATATTGCTAGTGTAAATTCCCCATCCTTCAATTTTTGTAGAGAAACCATGTTATTTTGCTCCATTTCTTAAAAAGTGAAGCTGTGTATCTACCATATACCACTTTAGGGGTTTGAACTGAAAAAGATTGGAACCAAACTGTTAAAAAAACTGTTACAGCATATATAAGACTGGCAGGTGGTGCTATATGTTGGATTTAGTTGCAATTATAATGTTCTTGGAAATATCAAACTGCAAAAAATCACTGTGTTTTTGTCATAGGCAAAAAATTAGAATTACACACCAAGTAAACAAATGTTATCTGCACTACAACAGTTATGAATATACATTTTTCCTCTATTACACTGAAAATTCTCAATTATATCACATTTCATAATTATTTTCTGATTAAGAAGATTTTCCTCCAACTATACTTGCTGTTTAAAATGAAAAAAGCCACCTTCTCTTAACTTTACCTTTTTCTCTCTTCTTCTTATCCTAATGGGTCACATTAATTTTTGAAAAAAATGGAAAACAAACAAACAAAAAAACCCCCAGTGAAAACCACCCTAGAAGTTTATCCAGTCTGGCCTCCTGTTCCATGACAGAATTAATTATTTGTAAATCCTTCACAGTATGTTTGACCAATTGGTTTAAACTATCAGTTAAACTTTTGGATTCTTCACATTCTTCATGTCCTTACAGTTATATTTGATGCTTATCTAAACTGCTCCAATCTTCTTTATTTTAGTATTGTTCTGCCTATTGTTTATTCCTCTTCAGAACTAGAATGGAGAGAAAATGTTGTGGTCCGTTCCTATCTGTAGATAACACTATGATCTTGGAAGACTTCCGTCACTCCATAGTTTTTAACCTCCAAACTGACTAAACATTTCTTTCAGCTTTTCACATAAGGTTATATTTTCAAAGTTTCCAACACATTTCACTGGTCTCTTCCATAAAATTTCCAGTGGCGTTCTTCAGTGTGATAAACAAAAGGGGACAAAATACAAAATACAAGGTGCTACTAATGCTGTAGTACTAGGTAGAAGAGACATGTTACACTAAATGTGCTACTTTATCGACTTCCTAAAATGTTTGATTTATCAGCAGTCTCAAATTTTTGGTTCACATTCAGTTAGAATTCACAGTAAGCAGGATCTTTCTCTCAGGAAATGGTACTATTTCGGACTAATTCCCCAGCTTGTGTTTCTACATTTGATGATTTGTGTCAAGGACAGAACTTTGCATATATTTAAAAGACAAAAAAACCCCAGGAATTTCAACAATAGTATTAATAATACTGGTACTACTACTACTACTACTACTAACACCAACTACCATTGTTTCTCCAATTTACTAAGATATTTTGAATTTTAAAATCTACTGAAAAAGTTGCAGCTACTAGTCACTTGCTACTGCTGAAAAGTTCAGTGAACTTATAATTTATTCAAATTGTCCTTGTTGAAATACCGAACAGAACCAGAATCAAAGACCAATAAAAACTTACAGATGAACAGATTAACAGATCCTTTCAGTGGGATAGATAGCAATTGATTCCTTGATACAGTTACCCCAT
>WEIU01005270.1:1729-14146 GCA_013389925.1 Aegithalos caudatus | reverse complement strand
CTCTCACCATGGCTGTGCTGGCACAGATTCTAAATACAGCTGGTCAAATTGCAAAGGTAAATGCCTTGGCAGTATATTCTACCTTATTTATAGGTGGCTTTTAATCTTTTAAGCAAAAGAAATTCTGCTGATACATTCTGTTTGCTAGAAATGTTGCTACAAATAATTGTCATAGCCAAACCTCCAGACATAAAAAAACCTATGCACCTTTTCTCTAGTTCAGTTTCATTTTGTTTCTGTTTCTGCAATTACAAATCATTGTCTTTGACTTTGGAAAAGGATTTTTTGCAGTAATATTAATATTGACTAATATTATTTAAAATCTGAAAATATGTATCATCCAAAGTCCATTTATACTGTAAAGAAAGTCTAAAGGAAACTTTTCTCTTAGAATCACAAAATTATGTACAGGATGGGAGAGTTCTTTAGAAAATGAAGAAATCAAAATTTTCTCAGTGTTTTGCAAAACCAACGGAACCCTGCTCTCCTACAGTCAAAAGAACAGTACGTGAATATTGAATTAAGTCCTTCCTTTCTCTTCCTACAAAACCTGAAGTCTCCTATTTCTGGAAAGCCTGGTTTTCTTTTCTGTTATACACTGTTTTTGCCATAGCCAAGTTGATAGACTGACTTCATCAACAGGCTGAGGCAGGCTGCTGATGACAGGCATTTACTTCTCAGGCATTTACAACTGAGCACAGACAAACAGGTTATTGTGTTACACAAAGTATCATTCCCCAAGAATAAAAGGGGTCTCTTAATATATTTTCTTGTATATTAATCTGTTTGTGTGTTGTATTTCAGTAAAGAATAAAGATTGAATAAATTAGTCTTCTATTGTAAATGAAAAACTATGAAGATGGTCTCTTCTGGAACAGATATGATAGTCCTGTGTTTCTTGACAAAAGCTCTGCCCTCACTACAGCCCTCTGTGCTGCTTTGAAAGAATACTATAAATCCTTGAAAACTGGAATAATGTACAAGAAAACACAATAATGTTCAGGGCAGGGGCTTGTTCTATGCTTTTGAGCTTTTTTGTTGTTCTTGTTACTGTTGTTAGGGTACAAAGAGAGTTGAATTTAGAATCAGTGATCTTATAATGGACTACAGTCTAGATCTGGACCCACTGTTGTTTTTGACTTCTCTCCTGTATGATGGCATAAAAGCCGTGGTAGCTGTTGCTCTAGTCACTGGTAGCATTCATTGTAGGGATATCTATAATGGTTATTGATTACAAATGAAGATGAGGCATGTCTGCTGTGGAGTTGATGAAGTCTCGTTTATCTGTCACAGGGACTTCTTTCTGTGGAATGTTTTGGTATTGCCTGTTGAGATAAAGAGACCAGATCTCATGGTTTGTAGTCACATTTTTCAAGATAATCCTATAGACCTACATGTATTTTATGACACGTGTTTATTGTATACATTTCTTTCAAATTTTATGGGTAACTAAGAATCCTTGCAGTTTGACTGGGTGGATAGAAGTAGCAGCTGAATGGAATTTAGAAACCTTTAGAACAGGCAGCAGGCAAGGGGAGTGCACATATGTGTGCTGTAGGAAATGCTAGGTAGAAAGGCAGTGGCAGCAACCCATGTGAACTGAAGTTTTGACAGACTAGTTAGGCTGTGGAGCTGACATAAAGAAGAGTAGAAAGAAGGAAAGCTACCCTGAAGGAAAGCTCTTATGTTTTTAAGAATGTGCATTTAACATCCATGCCAAGGCCATATATAGCCTGGCACAATGTAAAAAGAAGCTGCTATGGCAGAAAACCCTGTTGTGCCATGACAGCTAAGTGTGCCTTGGTGATGTCAGCTAATCTGTGGGTATGCTTTGTGGGTATAGTTCTTTCTGTTAGCAAAATAGCCTGCACCCCAAACTCTAAAATCACACTGTCTCAGTTACTCACACTGCACTGAGACTGGTGAATGCTAAGTGGTGTTTGAACAAGGGGTTCTGTTCAAAACACATGGAAAGAGGAAACTATTAATTATTGACTAGTTTTGATTGATTATAGTTTTGATTGGTTTTCTCAGCTGAAAAAAATGTTATTGTCAGTTCTAAAATGGAATAATAAAAGCAAATTGCATTGAGTTTTTATGCAAAGCTGCAACTTCCTAAATACATGCTGCTGCTCCTGCTGCTGCTGCTTCTGCTGCTGCTGCTCCTCCTTGTCCTCCTCTTCTTCTTCCTCTCCTCCTCTCCTCTTCCTTCTCTCTTCTTCCTCTCTTCTTCCTCTCTTCTTCCTCTCTTCTTCCTCTCTTCTTCCTCTCTTCTTCCTCTCTTCTTCCTCTCTTCTTCCTCTCTTCCTCTCCTCTTCCTCTCCTCTTCCTCTCCTCTTCCTCTCCTCTTCCTCTCCTCTTCCTCTCCACCTCCTCTTCTCCTTTTCTTCTTCAAGTTAAATATTTCTATTAAAATGTAGAATTGTGTAAGTCATTCTATTACTAACGTCTGATTGCCCAAACACGTAGTTACTGCATATACTTTGGTTTTTTGTAGGAAACTCTTTTTCTATCTCTACAGATTTGAGGGCCCAATATCAATTTCCAGTTCTTAATTTCTTAGGAATTCATTTGCTGGGGATGTAGAAAAAGGGAGATAACATATGGGACGAATATAGGAGTATTGATGGGGGATGCAGGGATGTGACAAGGAATGGCAAGGCCTATTGGAATTGCATCTGTTGAGGAACATCAAGGACCACAAGAAGGGCATCTACCAGTACATCAGCATCAAAGAAAGACTAGCAAAACGTGGGGATGTTGCTGAAATCGGATGGGTAATCTGCTGACAGAAAACACAGAGGGTAGAGTGAATTGCTCCTTTGCCTCAGACTGTCCTGCTGAGGCCATCCTTCAGGAATCCCAAACCTTGGAGGCAAGAGAGGAAAGCTGAAGAAAAGAAGACTTGCCCTTGGCCATTTGAGGGTTTGGTTAGAGATTGGCTAGGGAGACAAACCATAAATCCATGGGTCCTGATGGGATTCACACCGTCGTGCTGAGGGATCTGGCAGATGCTGTTGCTAAGCCCACTCTGTATCTTCTTTGAAAAATGATGGAGGAGAGGTGCCTGATGACTGGAGTAAAGTCAGTGTCACTCCCATCTTCAAAAAGGGCAACAAAGATGTCCTGGGAGACCACTGGCTAGTCACCCTCACCCCCAGCCCTGGAAAGGTGATGGCACAGATCACTCTGGAGGCCATGACCAAGCAGATAAAAGTTTGCTGGTGACATTAAACTGGGGGCAGTGGCTGATCCACCTGAAAGCTCTGCTGCCATTCCACAGGACCTTGATCAGCTGGAGGGTTGGGCAGAGGGAAACCCAAGGAGACTCAACAAGGGCAAGTGCCAGGTCCTGCACCTGGGGAGGAGCAGCCCCAAGTGCCAGCACAGAGCAGCTCTGTGGGAAAGGACCTGGGAGTGCTGGTGGATCACAAGTTGTCCATGAGCCATCAGTGCCCCTGTGGCCAGGAGGGCCAATGGAATCCTGGGGTGCACTGGGAAGAGTGTGGCCAGCAGGTCGAGGGAGGTGACCCTTCCCCTCTCTCAGCCCCAGTGAGGCCACAGCTGGAGTGCTGTGTCCAGTTCTGGGTTCCTCAGCACAAGAGAGACAAGGAGCTGCTGGAGAGGGTCCAGTGGAGAGCCACAAGGATGGTCAGGGCTCTGGAGCTTCTCTCTTATGAGGAGAGACTCTGGGAGCTGGGCCTGTTTGGTCTGGAGAAGACTGAGAGGGGATCTCATCAGTACCTAGAAACATCTCAAAGGTGGGTGTCAGGAGGGTGGTGCCAGACTCTTTCCAGTGGTGCCCAAAGAAGAGAAAAGGAGCCATGGCCATGAACTGAAGCACGGGAAGTTCCACCATAACTTGAGGCAGAACTTTACACTGGCAGAGCACTGGAACAGCTGCTTGGGGAGGTTGTGGAGTCTCCCTCTCTGGAGACACTCAAAATCCAGCTGGATGCATTCTTGTGTCATCTGCTGTAGGTGGCCCTGCTTTGTGAGGGGGGTTGGACTAGATGATCCCCAGATGTCCCTTTCAACCCGAATGATTCTGTGATTCTGTGATTTGGGTTTGTTCATCCTGGAAAAGAGAAGGCTTCTGTTACCTGAGGGGATCCCTCAAGAAAGGTAAAGAACTGCTATTTACAGGAGTATATAGTGGCAGGACAAGGGGGAATGGCCTCAAACTGACAAGAGCAGGCTTAGATTACATATTAAGAAGAAATTCTTTACTGAGAGGCTAAGGAGTCACTGGAAGAAGTTGCCTAGAGAATTGATGGATTCCCTGTCCGTGGAAGTGTTTAAGACCAGATTTGATGGAGGTCTTAGCAACCTGCTGTAGTGAAAGATGTCCCTTCTACAGCAGGGGAGTTGGTACTAAGTGATTTTTAAGGTCCTTTCCAATGCAGACCATTATGTGATTCTGTCGTTCCGTGATCATTAGTGTGAAAGGTCTATCCTTTTTTGTACCTCTAGTTTAATGTGGGTTAAAAGAGTGAGATGAAAATGCAACTTCCATTCTATATGCTAGGATTTTCTTTTGTCATGTGTTTGGTGATGTATTTTTTCATGCTGAAAGTTATGTTCAAGAGAAGGAACTCTTCTAAATTAAAGTTTCAGGGGGTGCTAATGGGGGAGTGAGATGCTGAGTTCAGAATTTAACTTTGCTTTTGGCACTCTTCTCTTACATTGTACTGTTGTCTGTGAAGTTGAGCTTGAATACATCAAAACGTTTCTAATATAATAAAACATGAATGAAGATAATGAAGAAGTATTTTACAACTAATAGAAGTTGTATCTTATCTTGCTTTTCTTTAAGTATTTCATTAGCTAATGGAAAGGAAAATAAAAAATAGTATGGCTGCTTTTCAGTTGATATATCTTTGAATGTACTCATTAATTGAGTAAGAAAGGTTAAAAGAAATGGAAATTAATATATTTTCTACAGCAGCAAGAAAGGCCAGTATTAACAAGGGAGGGGAGGGGGGATGCACCATTTCAGTTGTTCAGAAAAGACTGTTGGGGATTGTTTTCTGTTTTAGCTGCTTAAACTAGTGATTTTTACTAGTTCATTAAATAGTGAATTACTTCACAGCTTTAGTAGGCAGTTTAAACTTATTCTCCTGAGTTTATATTTTGAACCTTCATAGAAATTACTAAAATGAATAAAATCAGATTTTTTTTTTCTAAATGCAACTTGCTTTAACTATTCTCTGTTTAATTAAAACCAAGTATGCCTCTTCTGCAAGTTTTAGTGATTGAACATAGGCCGTGTTGGAATGGGGGGGGTTGTTTTTTCTTGTTGTTTTGTTGGTTGGTGGGATTTTTTTGTTTTGTTTAATTTTGTTTTGGTGTTTTTTTTTTCATTCAGTTATCTTCTGTATACTGGTTGTAATTTAAAGTTTACTGGAGAGATTTTAATATTTTCCTGCCATGATATGGCTTTTGTAAGTGGAAAAACAGATGTGTATATTCAAAAGACGGCCTCAAGAATATAATTGTAACTTAAAAATAAGAGAATGGGGTCTGAACTCACAATACGCCTAATGTAACTGTCATGTAACAATATTCTCCTGTGATAAAAAATAAGGTGCTCTATCCTTTGAAGACATTACATAACACTCTGTAATGCTTTTTATATCTTCTGCTAGATGAGAACAGACTTCCCAATGCAGCTGATCAAATACATCCATATTCCTGTTCACCCTGAAGCATCTATATTGTTCACCCTATCCAAAGTGGCAGTAATCCACTCAAGGCCAAAATTTAAAAGTTGGAGATAAGTTTATGTTGTATAATAGGTACCACTACAATGAGAACAATCCAGTACATATACTTGGACTTTGTAGACACAATTGTCAAGTGTCAGTCTTGGAATATTGTTTATTTTCTTTCAGAAGAGGTGATGTAAAAATGTGCTGTGCCTGGTAGCCAAGGTATAAGAGTCTAAATAAATCAGACCGTTTAACAGAGTAGTTTTACTGTTTTATATAGCTTGTGTATAGTAGTCTGACACAGTTTGAAATGGAAGATTCAGAAATAACCTATTTGTGCTTGAGCTATTCCCAATACGTTAACTACTTGAAGGAGTTTGTTTTAACAGTCTGTCAAAATAAACCCCCAATTGTTAATGTGTATAAAGAAAAGTTTATTGGTTTCTGCTTTTCAAACATAAATAAATGTATCAATGATGTGCAATGTAGCTCAAAATCTATTTGCCTTCAGCTTTAAGGCTTTGAGAACACTTACAACACTTATCTAGTATTCCCACTTGGTTCAAAGACTTTTATTAATTTGTAACTGCTAAAGTCTCTCTCTTCTTTCTGTCTTGTTCTAGGATGTGTTTGTATTTAGACATGAACTTGCTCTCCTAAGAATATCTGCCTTCATGGGTCTAATAATATTAGGTGGAATAAGTCGACTCTTTTACACTCAGCTAATGGGTATTTTCACTGTAAGTATCTAATTTTAGAAATATATATTAGTTTTCTTTTCAGTACAATTAGTCAAAGCTAAAAAGCATATTGCACTTAAGGGAAGACTAGAAAAACACTTGCATGTGAGACTCATGTCTGATATGTGGTCTGTCAAGGTTCTTAGCACCAGTGAAATCTAAGAAGCTTCCTAACAAGCATCTAATAATTCCACCATCAAGTCACTTTCCTCATTTGTATTAGTAAAATAAACTCATACCTTGTCCTGGAATTGCACAGTGTACGAGGTATGTAGTTGATTTTTTGTTTTATTTTAAACTCTTGTGTACCCTGGTCAAAATTATATGGCAGTGAAGCTAACTGATAAATCAAAATTTGAGAACACCGTCTTTGTTAAATATTTTGGTAAATATGCTTATGTTCATCACTTTATTTTCCAAACTACGTAATGTAATCATGAGCGCTTTACAGTCCAGATGAGTATTCTGCATTTAGCTACACAGAAAAAAAATCCTCAGCATTGAAAAATTTTCCAGTTAAATGAATTCAGTAATGCAATAAATACGTACAAGAAACAAGCCTGGCATAACATCCTGTTCTGTACATTAGAAGTTAATAACTGCCAGCAGATTCTTTAATGTTACCTTGAGAATCCATACAAATGTTTAAAATATTATTCAACGTGACAGAGAGAATACATTAGTTGGATGCATACAAGTTGAAAGGGTGTATGATCTTGCCTGCTGAGTTTTGGTTTTTTTTAAGACAATAATGTACAAGATGGCAGCATCTTTGTTGCTATGTCTGTTGGAGATATGCTTGAGAGTTCATTTTGGAATTAGGGTTTGCACAGTCTTAACTTCTGTATGTACATAATGGAAAACCTCCGAACTGTATTGTGTACTTTTTTTGTATGGAATAAAGAAAAAAAAAATTATAGTGTAGCTTTTAATTATATTAGATAAAGCAGTAATACTGCTTTTTGGTTTTACTGTACTACCTTTACATGTTTATTGCCTTTTGCTTTTCCTGTCATGGTAGTTATACTGTCTATTGTTATTACCATTCTTCAGCTACTCTACTCATAATGGGTTCTGCACTTACTCTCAACCCCCAGGTCAACAGATTTACCTTTGTGCACCTTTACTGTGTGCTTGATTTCTGTTCCAGGGTCTTTCCTGGTTTTCTCTTCCCTGTTTAAATGTTGCATTTATGTCTGCATCATCTAGAGCTGGGATGTTTTTCTAGACCACCACTATGGTGGCTATCTAGCTGAAGTGATGAATTCTGCTCACCAGTAACAGGTGAGAGAGATATAGAAACTTAGTGACCCTAATTGTTCAGATACTGAAATACTAAAGTCTTTTTAGTTTCTTTTAAATGAATATATATATATGAGAAGGATCAGAAAACCCATATTTCATCAGTACTGCACTAAACTGCAGATAGGATATAGAAGAAAACAAGGAACAGACCCTAAGTTTCTAATTTTATTCTGTGTGCTGCCAGAAGGTGGACTAAATTTTAGCAGTGATTGTCTGTGTCCTTTCAGATACTATTACTGGATGTGAGATAAGACTTCTCAGACTAAACCTGTTTCTGTCAGATATATCTGAAACCTGGGCTGTTTCTGTTCTGACACAGGATACTCACTGCATTCCCACTGCAACAGGCACAAATGCCCAATTGTAACTTCTCTGTCCTGAGCTTTAACATTTTCAGGAATGAATGTTGGGTTGTAACTTCACTGTCCTGAGCCTTAACACTTTCAGGCTGCTGTCACCACTGCACTCTATAAACTGCTGTAAAGTCTCTTCTTTCTCTGTCAGTTGCATAGTATACTGTGAAGTGCATCCTACTCACTTACAGAACTGGCAGCTACCTGGAACAGGTGTGGGATAATAGCATTTTTAAGTGCAGTTTTTTTGATTAAATCATAATCACTGAGCTGTAGTATGCCTGGGCACTCTTTACTGTTGTCTTTGCCAGTGAAACAAAAATGCTACAGTAATTGTGGATGTGGATAGTCTGTGAGAGGCAGATGCTAAAAAGTACAGATCTTGGTTAAGGCCTTTCACTGCACCCTACCCCTATCCCCTCAATAGCAGAGGTCCTCTTGTTACATGGACAAGTTTTTAGGGTTGATGGGATTGCTGGGGAAGTAGAAATCCATTACTGGTATATCTCCAATCATTAATTCATTCACACCATGTGGATGCTGTTTCATTTACTCACTGAAGAATATACGTCTTGTAGTCCATCCCCCACTCAGAGAATTTCATACCAGTAGCACAATTGTCTTCTCCCGTTTCATTCCTTTCTTTTTAAATACAGAATTAGCAAGAATAAACAATACAGTCGTTTTGAGGAAATGTGCTTGGCAACAACCAGTCAGACTTCAAACAAAGAAATCAGGTCTGTTTGGTGCAGTTGTGCTTAGTCTACAAGTGGTGTCAGAAACTCTTTCTGTACAAATGGATTTTGATTGCCAGGATTGTAGTGTGGAGACTTGCTTCCTGCAGAAGCATTAACATCTTTGGCTAGCAGCTGGAAAAGACAGAGGAGAGGGGCAGCAGGTGAGTTAGTTTCTTTGCAGGCTCCCAAAATACATGCCTATGGGGGTAAAGCAGGGAAACAATGAAACTGGTATACTCATCCAGAAACCGAGCACATTGTGCAAGACATTCAAGCCTTGTAGAAGCAATGAATCATGAACAGTAAGAAGCAGTAATGTTTCTACTGTGTACTGTGCTGGAGTTACCATTCAGCATCTGACATTCCTGCGTAAATTAAGCAAATCATATCTGAAATGAACTCTATATTAAAGAAGGGGGAGTCAGTCCAAAATTATGGGAAACTACCAAGTAACATAATCACACCAATGTGGTTACATACGTTCTTGTTTATTTCATGCAAGATGGCAGATTATATACAGTTCAGCATAGTTTACATTTCCAGACGTTGCCTCATTGGTGTGCAGCATTAAAGAATGTAAATAAACAAGTATTTATTCTAAACTTAAAGTGGCTAAAGTATTCAGGCTAACACTTGCACGTATTACTAAATAAGTGCACCACTTTCTCCCTTGGCATACCTTAACATAATTTCTAACTGCGCCACAAACTCTGGCCTTGCTCAGGCCTCATACCTGAGGGCCTAAGCAGAGGCCCAGTCTGGGTTGGCCAGGCTAATTCAGAGAGCGGATCATGCCCCTGCTCTCTAAGAAATTTTACTACCTATTAAATATGGATTAAGTGATGAAATTAACTTAGTATAAGGTAGAGATCAAAACTTAATAGCAAAACACAATCATTAAAGTGAAATAGTGCAGACAAGGACCTTGAAAGAAACTTAAGATGCTTGGAGGCATGGATATGCACAGTTGAAGCATTCATGCCCTATGAATTGCTCCATAGCTATTCTTGAAAGCATTAATTTCAGTGATTGCTGAGGTTGCGTAGGGCTGTGTGCAAGGGACAAGAGCATGGGCCTTTTGAAGGAGGCAAAGCAACTCCTGTGCTTGTATGAGAAACAGGTAATACACATTTCGTAGTTCATGCTCTTGTGCTGCTTCTTTCAGTTTAACATATATCAAGAGTAATTCCACAGCTCCTGGAAAAAAAAGCTGCTTTTAAATAGTAGACACAATAAGCATTGGTGCTCTGTGATCTAAACTTTGGTGGGTGAAAACTGTTGCTGAATGAGTCCAGCAGGTTATGATTCATTGGTGATTAATGATTACTATTACTATTTACCTGTATTTCATGTGCTGCAAAAATTTTTGGAAAGAAAGATAAATGTAAACATTTATCAAACTTTAACCCTTTTGTAACAAGACTCCCTGATTCTCCATAAGGTAAATTTGCTTAACCATCATTACATAATTTTCCAGAAATGAAGCCAATAGCTTTTGTTTCATCTTAGTAATGTAAAGCTAAGGCCCTTTTTTTTGGAGGAATATTAGACATGTTTATTAAATAGTCCAGATTCTTGGTTTATGTTTATATTTACAGAGGGTTATGCTTTTTCCACAGCATCAAGTTAGATAAAGTTTAATGTGTAGAATAAATTTACATGTATGACTTTTGTGTACATTTTTAAAAGCAGAGTTATTCTCTACTAGAATTGAGCTAAGTGCTACATTCACAAACCATAAGAATGAGCAGAAGTTTTTCATAGGTTTTCATAAGATTGGCATTTTCTCCTCTTTGATATATTTTTTTCAGAAGTCATAAAATGTATGGCTGAATGCATACCAGAAAAAATATATCTGGTATCCTCCATCATGTTTTTCTGGAAGGGGGCAGTAGCTAAAAGCAGGGAAGCAAAGCAGCACATTATGAAGTGCAGGTGAAATATTCTGCCACGTGTGCTGACACTTTGCAAAAATCAGATTTGTTGCACAGTTGACTGATCTGTGCCTGTCACTGCATAACTATCATTGGTTATAACAGTAGATGATTTTTTAAAAAGTGTCTTTAAAAAAAAAATGCTTGTATTCTGCACATGTGTGTATCCTGCTGTTATCCTGCTTTATGTGTGTTCAGTGAATACCAAGATGCTTGGAAAAAATATGCTCTCTGATAAAAATAAAACTTTCTAAGTTGTATACTAAAAGCTGTCTCTTACGGTGGGAATGTTCTTGAGGCTGTAGTGCTTGATAAGGTGATTAATAGACTAAGTAACCTACCACACAGTAATTTCTCTGAGTACACTTGCCACTACTGTGATTGTGGTATCACTGTTAGGGTATCATTAGCACAAGGCTATTCATAACTCATTTGGAGGTCCAGGAAGCCAAAGAGCAAAGGAGGTGACTTCCTACAATGAGAGGAGAACAGCTGGTTGGCAAAAATTGTCCTTAGAGGAACTTCTGACATGAATTGTTCCGATGAAGAGGGGAGCAGCTGAGGTGGCCTCTGTATACAGGATTAGTGCTTTCTCCCTAGAAACTAGCATATGTGAAACACAGTTCTATCAGAAGGGGCACATGGCTCTTTTCATCCTCCTTCCCCTGTTGCTTTCCCTGAGCTTTATTTGCCTCTAATTTTGTTATCAGCCTGAATTTTGATACTTCTTCTAGCATTGTACATTACATTACTCTTGGGGAAGTTTCATTTGGGTACTTCGGAAATAGAAGTATCTAGGTTCTCTCTAATTCATAAGTCTCTGAAATTTAAATTTTAAATCCTCATTTAGGAAATCTAGGACTCTTAAGAAGATACTCATCTTAAAATCTCATCAACAATTAGTATTTTTATTTAAAATATTCAAATTTTTAGAGAAATGGATGGAAAAAATTGGTTTCATCCATGAAACACTGTCAGAGGTAATTTCCAAAATGGTCATGCATTTCTGTTGAAGGCCTGCCTGTCTCTAGTGCTTGTTACTTACTTTGCCACTGCTGTATTCCCTGTCATTTATTGTAGAGCAATTTTTGAATTTTATATTCCTTAACTGGAAATTTATATTCCTTAACTGGAGCCTGTGTTTTTACATTCTCGAGCAGCATGATTTTTAAATGATGTTGTTTGAAAAGCAGAAGGAAACTTTTAAGTAAAATCAAGAAATCATACCAAAAAGGATTTTGAGAGTTGCACCTTACAAGGGTGCAACTCTTTTACTTTCAACTGAAGGTAACAATTTTAAAGATTATTGTTACTCTTACTTCGAACCTCCTCTCTAGCTGCTTGTACTCCAGAAGTCGTCTTTGGCCGGAATCACTGCAGGGTAACAAGATAGCTCTAGTGTAGACACTTTAAACTCCATAAAGGTTGAGATGTGGGAGTTTGTTGGTGGTTTGTCCTAAGTAGTTGAAGTATGATTTATACACAAATTATCACTTTGCCATTTCAGAAAGTTTTACAATCTTCTTAAAAAAACAAAAAAAAAAACCACAAAAAAAAAAAAAAAAAAAAAAAAAACAAAACAAAAAAAAAAAAAAAAAAAAAAAAAAAAAAAAAAAAAAAAAAACAAAAACAAAAAA
>WEIU01005269.1:279046-323415 GCA_013389925.1 Aegithalos caudatus | reverse complement strand
GGTTTTCTGGGGTTTTTGTTTATATGCATGTTTTTCAGTACTATTATATTTGTATTTTTAATATTCCTATTAAAGGACTGTTATTCCTGTTCCCAAAACTATTCCTATTCCCAAATTTGCCTGAAAGCCCCTAATTGCAAAATTATAATAATTTGAGGGGGCAGGGTTACATTCTCTATTCAAAGGGAATAGAGCTTTTGCTGGCAGATACCTGTCCTTTCAAAACCAGGACAACTTCCTGTCATCAGCTGAGATGTGCTGGTTCAGTTTCCTGACTGGGCTAGCACAGCCTTGGAAACGTGATTCTAAAGATGAGAAGAAGGCAATAATTGTTTTCCTTGATAGTTCATAGCCAATGATACCATGCATCTGGAGTGTTTTGTGAGACAAGAAATTGTGTTTCTGTCTGTTTGATGAGCAAAAGTAGCAGTTAAGCAAAATGGAGCCATTGTGGAATAAATTATTAATTATTGGAGAGGCGCTATTAACCAGACTTGAAGAAATCCAAGAGATTTGAGCTGTAGTGAGATTTATCTGATAAGAACATTACTTTTGTGATCATTGACTACATGAAGACAGGAATGACCTAGAAGTGTTTCATTTTCATCTAATGAAATTTTCATCTAATGAAATTGTGCAGTTGAATGTTGAAGAAAAGCTGAGGAGATGGCTCTCATCTGGCTGATTATTGCCAGAGATTTCAAGGATCTGGGAGAAATCCCAAGATTTCCAAGTTCTTCCCTAGCTCTCCTTGTGCCTTTTCCATCCCCTCACTGGCCAGCTGCTGCATGTGAGTTGTAACTCTTCCTGTACAGCTTCTCACTTTTGAGAGTGGCAAAAGAATGCTTTGAGTTTCCCAAAAGATAAAATTTACCTTAGTATAAATTAATTTGCAAGGGCTGATTATTTGAAATAGTTGGATTTGCCTCCTGAAGTCTTTGTAAGATTGCGTAGCTTTTGAATGGTGATGCAAGGGATTATTTTGGCATGATTTATGTGCTGTAAAACACTGCAGAACGGCTGGAGGCATGGGCCAAAAGCTGTCTTATGTCAAATTATATGAAGGAGCCTTGGTAAGGCTGCTGCAGGACTGCCATTTCTCCGGCATCTCAAGAAGCTCAAGGACTGCTGATGGTGGTACACCATGGGTTTCTGTCATGGTTTGGCTCGGGTGCCAAACACTGTGGCCTGCCAGATTCCAATGTGATCTTACTGTCTGTGATGGTCTCCTCTCTGCAGTGGCAAGGCAGGTTTTCCAATTCCTATTGCTGTTTCACCTCATCCAGGTGATGCTGAAGCTACCATGGGGGCGGACAGAGGCCTCCACAAGAAAAAGAGGCTCCTCTTCCCTGCAGTCCACTTGGTCTGACAAGCAGAAAAACAAAGAAGTATTTTAGAGGAGATGGTGGGTAATACCTGCCCAGCTTAGGCTGATGAACTTTTCACACTATGTGATTAATTTGCAGAATCTGCCAAAAACAAATTTGTCTTTTCTTAGCCTAGGGTCATAGCAATGAACATAGCACAGAGATGCACACTTGTTTCTCTTCTAAAGTCTTGTTGCTTGGTGTGATAATTTACGAAATAAGTCTGCTTTGTCACTAGAAGGTACCAGCATCGTGGCTCTATCAGCCTTCTTCACAGGGGGTAGTAGTTGAACAGGCTTCATTTTGTGAAGCAATGAGATTGTTTTCTTAAAACTTTCAGGAGCTTGATACCTTTAAGGTGTATCTCCAAAAGGTGGTTGAAGTTAGACAGTGGTTTCAGAGGATTTTCAAGTGGACTGATGGGCAGGAACATGGATACACATGCAGTGCAATGGCACAGGGCCCATTTCTATAGGGAATTAACTTTGCGAGCATGATATTCCTCTGCAAACACAGCTGTACCCTCCAGGAAAAGCCAAGGAGAGCCTGACAGATTTACACAGATGCAGAAAATCCCAGAAACTAAAATACTGACCAAGAGGGTAAATGCTAGCACCCTTAATACTGAAAGTGGGAGACAAAAGAAGCTACCTGCAGAGTATGTGTCTTTCTCAGAAGGCATATGAGGGCAGGGAATCTGCTGGCTGTTGGAAGCACTAGGTCTGGTGTTTAGACTGTGCATGTGACAGTAGGGTGTGCCTGAGCTACTCCTGCTGAGAGAGCCCTGTTAAAGCAGGCAGCTCCTGTGTCTGAGGCTTCCCACTGTAAAAAGAAAAAAAGATCCCAAAAGGTGTCAGGGCAAGTAGGATTGTCCCTGTTCCGCAAAGGGACCAAATTAAATTAATTGTTACAGCTTGAGTCTTGCTGCATGGCACAGCAAACCTTGCAAATCAAGACATCCTTATGGTAACACTAAGACAGTCTCACCTCAGTCTTCCCTGCACATGTTGTTGTGTGAGAAGCTTAATTACTCCTTCTTGGGAAGGGGGACAAGCACAGAACAGTCTTAGCTCCAAGGTTCCTCTGCAGCACTGAAGGTGACTAAGCAAGGGTGTGGAAAAGAAGTGTGGGAATGCTCTCTTTGAAGGGGGAGTACCTGACTGGTATTGCATTTCTGCAGTTAAATTTACATCCAGCTCCATCAATCAGGTTTTTATGGTAATGATGAGCTTATTGCTCCTAGTGCATTTCTTGGGTGGAAGTTGAAAGCAGACACTGTGGCAGGTTGACAGTTGGTACACATATTGCATCATTACTAATATTTTCAGTTACACATTTTTACAAACCAGTCTTATTGCTCCCTGGGAGCTTTCTATAATGTTTACCAAGAGAATTATAACTTACCAAGACTACTTATAACTTTTACACCTATTGAGCGGGAAATATTAACTGCCACAATAAAATTTCCCTAGTAAGCTTCTCTGAACAAGACCAGCCAAGGCTGAAAGCAGTTGCCACCTTTGGGTAGTGCCCACAGGAAAGTTCTGGGCTGGTGGAGGGGCTGGGCTGGCTGTAGAGGGATGGGGTGCAGACAGGCAGAGGTGTACCATGCAGCAGACGTAGCATGCACTATCTCAGCTTGTGCCACTGTTTGAAGTGACAGCCAAGGCCTGTGAGCACAAGCAGATGTGAGGCAATTCTGGGCACATAGCTGGGAATCCCAGGACCAGGATGTCAGAGACAAGGGCTTGCTTTCACCTCAGCCCAGCACCAGGCAAGTAGTGCCTAACCTCAGCTGCTTGTTGTGCTTGAGGAATATTTTTCAGGAGGCAAAGGGCTGATGTCCTGGATGTGCTGGCAGAGCTCCACCATTGAATTTGCTGCCTACATTTTCAGAGCCTTGTCCAGGCACTAAATAAATCAGATCACTTCCAGTGACGTGGAGATTCCACAGGGGCCCAGAATACAGGCCAATTAAGCACATTTATTTAGTGCCTACATACCAAGAGTCACTGCAGACTCCTAATGCAAACCTTAACTTTTCTGTTAAACACTTACTTAGACATCATACGCTCTTTCATAAAGTGATGCACATCCCTCATTGCTTTTGCTGTCTATCTGGACAAGATAACAAACTTTGCATTCTTTTTATTCATGTATTTCAATTGTTCCTGTAAAATGCATTGAAAGGGATAAATCTACCAGCAAAAATCAAATAATGTACTGAAAGTACATCAAATAAAGTACTGAATTTATTGAATACACCTGAGCTAATTACATGAATCACTAATATGGATATGTCATTATTGTAGAGTACTTCAAGATACATTTTCATGCATCCAGGTCAGACAATACAGGGTAGAGTTCATCAGTCTCTTTTGCAAAGAAACCACACATCACTTTATGCAATGTTATCACCCTGGTTTTCATTTATGACCAAGTAAAAATGTGGTTAAGTTTTTGGTATTTATTTACTGCTTTTATTTCTGCTGTATTCCTGTTGGTTGGCTTGTTCCCATGTGTGTATGATTCTTGAGTCTTCTATCCATTTGTTCCCTCTGTTTGTAATTTATGGATGTTGCCATTTCATGAACCATCTCCTGCTGCCTTCCTGGCTGAGGATAGGCTCCCAGTTGCAGGTTGGAGCATGGCAGCTCTGGCCAGGTGTGGGGACCCAGGGAAGGGGCACATACACAGCAAGACCCTGTGCAAATCCTCTGTAATTGTGCCTATTTCTGAAGTTTCTTCTGAGGAAGAAAATTTTGTGGATCACCCATGTCTCTTCAATGTCACAGGCATTTGTATCCCAAAGGGTCCCACTCCATTGCTCTGGACGTTTGCATCTTGACAAAGGTCCAGGCCCTTGCAGCTGCATTCAGTGGAGGTGGGCCCATGACTCATTGAGAAACCTTTGCTCCTGGCAAGCTTTTCACTGGTTTTGTTGACTTCCTCAGGCAACTTTGATTTCACAGCCTATTTTGTTACTGTCAGAATCATTCATTAGCATTTTCCTTCCCACTGGGGAGATTATATATAAAGATGTCCTTTCATTGCCTCTCACGTGTAAACATATTAGGGTACTTCCTGCAAAGGGGCTTTATGTATTTATATATCAAGGTCATTGTGGTGCAAGTGGTTACTTGAGTGCACCACGTCCACGGCTGCTGCTTTATTTATATTCAGAGCTACATTACTGCATCTGCATAATGGTGAGGAGCCCAGGCTTCTTCTGCTACTAGAACTTGTGAAATAATCAACAGAGCAAGAGTTGCTTGTGACAACCCATAAGGAAATCAAAACCCGGTGGAAATTTATTAGAGGCTGTCTATGTAATGATGTGAGGACCAGGGGTCTGGCTGAAGAAATTTTACTCCATGGCACATGCAAGGGGATCTGTGGGGCAGCTTATACACTCTGGCTCCCTTGGAGTGGATTGCGCTTCCCCGGGAATGTAGTGCGGTCCCTCCTGACACCAATATGCATGGCACTAAGAGGGTGAGGTGAACCCAATCCTCTTGAGGCATAGCAGTGACATTCCTCACTCAGAGACTGCAGACTACAGCTCCTATTTGCCTGTGTAGGGAGACCACCACCATGCCAAAAAAAAAAATCTCTGTGCAGCTTTTAAATCACTCCTCAATTGATGTTACTTCATGCAAAGATTGCTTTTATAGCACATGGAATCCAACAGCATCATTCAACAAGTCAGAGAAAGAACATTACCCCAAGGACTCGATATTTTGTTTCTTAGCAGTTCTATTTGCCTCATGGTTTGTGACATGAGTTATTGCTAGATACTTAATTTTAAATGGAAGCTGAGATAAAGATTCCGTTCCTGGGACTGTATTTTTTAAAAAATCCCAAATATCATAAGATTTTTTTGTGAGCTAGCAACACTGGGAATGAAAACATCTTTCTGATATGATATAATATGGATGTAAAACAGAAATGCAAGGGTGCTTCGGTGTATTGCATCTGACTTATTTTACAAAATACAGTATTTTAATTATTGCATACATTTCAGAAATGCTGATCAGGGCCTCCCACATTTGCTATCATATGTGGGGCTGACTATTGCATAAGTCACATCATCTGCCTAACATGATGCTGTGTTTTGATGTTTTGTTAGAAGGCCTCATACACAGAGATGGACTTGAGTGGGAAGGACAGAAGTCTGGTGACCCTGGGGTGCTTACTGGTGAGGCTTGCTGCCTGCAAAGTGGCTGGAGACCATTGTGTGACTGAGTCGTGGCTGGACAGTGGCACCAGGGAGACAATAGGCTTGTAAAACCACATCATCCGATGCACAAACATGTTGACAAGGTGTTCTTTTCAAATTTTTCCTACACCCTTTCCCTACACTGCTAAAACTAAACAATATTTTGGTTGAGGAGACCTCAGACTACAGTAGTTGGGAGTTGCCACCAGAACCAGAGGTGTGAAAACCCGGTCAGGTCTACTGTACAAACCATAGTTCATTAGTAGAGAGGATGCTGAAGCCCTGTGCACATCCTATTGGTGGGACAATTGCATGAAAAAGCCCAAGAAGAGGTAAAAGCAGGAAATCTGTGACTGGGTATGCGTGTACGTGTGGCTGGGCTGCTGGAAAGCACAGGGGTGCAAACTCATGACAGTGTAAGACCAGTTTGGCCCCAGTGATGTGCAGACAGGATCCTAAGACCAGATGGGATAAATTAGTGATGTTAACAACTGAACAGGGAAATCTTGCAGGGAAACACATCCTTATCCTTATTATGCAGTGTCTGAGGGCTTGTAGAATCCTAGCTGAATCTGCTGTGTCAGAGCAGAAGATTGCAATTTGTGTGATACCCTACATATTATAATGAGCAGTTAGTATTTTGTTAAAGCAGGGCTGCCGGGGACTGGGATGGAGATGTTTACTGTCCTGGAAGCACTGAGACCAGGCTCACTCTGTTACCCGGCTGCAGGGCATAGTGTAGTTCCCCAGGCCAGGGCTGCTGGGCACAGCCAGAGCAATACAGGACAGCCGGGGGGAGCAGCTGAGAGCCCGCAGCCCCTTGGGAATTACAGATAGAGCTCATGTTTAGCATCACTGTTTTCAAGTAGCCATAAAAAGAACTGTTTGTAGCATTTTAGGGTCTGAGCAGGAATACTGGCTCCATTGAAATCAGCAGCATAACTCCCCCTGAATTCCACACAGACAAGATTTAACTCTGTCACTGCAGAGGCACTCACTTATTGATTTCCATGCTGCAATTGTCTTTACTAGAACCACAAACATCAGTCACGTGCGTTAAACAGGGATAGATAAACAGGGAAAGCTGAAAACATGAAAGTCTGCAGCTCCATCTAGCATAAATTGTTCCTGTTTATGTAGTTTCTTTCCTGCTCTCATCTGAATTAGGACAAACAAAGAATTCTCTGAGATGCAATTTATGTAATATCAAGAAACCCCAAATGCTAGTTTTTACCAAAAATTCTTGACCCAGCATTTTCTATCAACTCCACTCAAAGGAAATCAATGTCTCTGGTTTGGATTTTTTCCAAGGAATTTTCTTTCCATATATGAAAACATCTTGTGTTCACAAAACCACTAACAAGTAAATGTGGTCAGAATGGCATTGATCTAAATTTGGGTAAATAACAAGCCTTGCGTAGAGGTGCAGGATTTGATAGTCGGGGTTCACTTGGGTTTTGTGTTGATATCTGGCTTATATTTTTATTTTAGGGAAGAACAAAAAAAATTCTGTATATCCCTGAAAGAGAGGGGGGGAAAGATCTCTTTTGAAGTGTGCTACTGTTTATTAATACCCCTCATCGAATTCAGCACTTCCACACTAGGAGTCTGCTCACCAACCTTGTCCTCTGACCACCTTTCCTAATTAACCTTCTCCCTTATCTGTGTCTTTCTGGCAGAAGATGCTCAGATACCTATGGGAGGGAGTGTTTGCAGGAGAGCAATGCAGAATTGCAGCCATGATGTGTTTGGCAGCATGCAAGGCCCAGCTCCAGCACAGCCGAGCCCTGCTGTCACCAGCATGCTGGTGGCAACTGCGCTTGGCAGGCTGGCGGGACGTGCAAAAGCATGCTGCCGCCATTCAGCTCCAAAACAAGGGCTAAATCTCCTTCCAGGCTGACACAAAGCTTCCTCTGGCTGGATTCTGGCAGCTCTGGAGAAAAGCCAGGTCCCAGCTAGGAGCAGTGCCAGCAGTGGTGAGGCTGATGGAGGCAGCAGCTGGTAGGCAAAACCTGTGGACAGGCCAGCTGGCAGCACTGTGGTCATTATTTCCAGGATCTGTGGATCCTGGTCAAATAAAAGGGAAGCCTTCATGAGCTGAAGCATATCAGCCACTTCCTTTGGAAGGAGTGAATTTAGGGGTAGGAGGCTGTGATCCCTGATAGTAACAGCAGCAAGTTGGTGCCCTGCCTCTCACTGGGCAGGAAACAATGGTCACCTCCTTGCTGCCTGCAAGAGGCTGGCCGGCATTTTGGGTAGCATGGATGGTTTCAGTGGGGCAGCACTGTAGTTTAAGGAGGTTTTAAGTCACTGCTGGGAGTGACTGCATTAAGTCATTAGGCTGCATCACACCCTCAAGCACTCAAGTGATTTGATGAAATGTTGTTTATAATTATTGTAGTTCATTAAGCCGTCGGGACTGTTCAGTGAAAAACTACTTAACTATTCAGAAAGTGCCACTGTAAGTTGAATGTACTGGTAACTAATACGTGTCATAGCTGTTTTATGTCAATGGTAGTCATATAAAGTATATACTGTTTCTTATTTCTCATTGTAGGCAGTTAGACCAAAAACTTTAAAATAATCCTTTTCAAGAAAATTGGTTATTTTTATCTAGTGCTCTCAATATTCAGCTTGAGCCAATATTTACCTATTCAATCAGACTGAAGTTAAAATAAAGAATGAATGATAAGCATTTGTTTAAACTTTGGAAGCCTCCCTCTTTCCTTTCTTTCTTATCTTGGTTTTCTCAGTTATCAGCTTGCTGTCACTAATTGCCACACCTAATTACTTTTCCTCTAGGAAGCAGCCTGGAACTGATAGGAACCAAATATTTGGAAATACGAGCTATATTTGTTTAAAAATACACCCATCCTGGGACAGGGAATGTTAATGAAGAGTCCCCCACATGCTCATCACCCGGCAGAGTGCTGGTCCCTGTGCTGGGCCACCTCACATAGCAGGGGCACCCACTTCTGATTTGAGTTAGTGGCAAAAAGTCACTTGACACCCATAAGGTCCGTACCTTTTGTGGAGAGGGATGTAAGGGATCACGGTGGGGGTCACCCTGTGCACACTGATTTGGAGGTGGATTTGCTGCTCCCACCCCTTGTAGAGGGGGAAGAGCACCATGAGAGCCCAGTGCATGCTCCCAGAGGATGCTGTCATGGCCCACCCTGGGCCTAGCTGACATCCTCCTTTCTGCTCCACCTGCTGTGTTTCTCTTCCCAGGTGATCTTCCGAGCCCTGTCACCACCTTACGCCACGGAGAACCCGTACAGTGTGGAGGCCCAGGCACTGCTGAGGATCACCAACCTGCGGGTGCGGCTGCTGGAGCGGCAGGGCTGCCCCTGCCTCCCGGCCAGCCCAGCCCCGCAGCCCCCACCCTCCCTGCACTATGCTATCTATGACTTCATCGTGAAGGGCAGCTGCTTCTGCAACGGCCATGCTGACCACTGCATCCCTGTCGCTGGATTCAAGCCTGTCAAGGCGGCTGGTGTTTTCCATGTGGTATGTACGTGCACCCAGCAATGTCTGCACTGTAGGAAAGCAGAATTTTTAAAATAGAAAAGGACAGTATAGAGTATGGTGTATGTCCAAGTATGCGATATTTGACATGTGATGCCCTGGATTCCAAGAACAGTGAACAGAAATGGTCTTCACAAAGGAGGTGGTCTCCATGTGGGGCTGGAAGTGCTGAACTTCCTTTGTGTCTTGGTGTGGGACTCATCCTTCAAAGGTGCTCCACAGTTAATTTATTTATTTCAGGTAAATCTTTAAAACTAATTAAATTGCTGACACCCATATTTCCCCAAATGCTCACTTGCAATGACACAACATCTAAAGGGTAAAAAATGCAGGGCATTTTGGTAACAAAGAAGGAGGAGAGTTTCTCTGAAGATATGAGGCATCATGTGACTACCATTGCTTCTGGAGGATCTGAGGATATTGGGTTGGGTCTTGAACCAAGGGGATAGAGATACGTTTGACTCTCACTCATGGGCTTTCTGTTGCACTTTGCAATACCTTTCTCTGTATAAAAACCCTCTGCTCTGGCTTCATGGGGACTGCCATCACAAGAGCTCTGAGCTCAAATTCCTAAGGAACCACCAAGACCTAAACTCCAGGGAAACAAAAGCCACTAACCTTTAGGGCCGGTGATGGGGACAACAGTGGCCAATCCATTGGATGCCTGTGGCATGGCATTCCTGCACCCAGCCAGACCAGGGACATTGCCTGCCCGCTGCATATCTTATCCTTTCTGCTCATCTAGGCTGGCTCTGAAAGCTCTGGCTTTGCTGGCAGAGGAGCAGTAGGGAAAGACAGAGCAGCCAAACATACTGCACAGAATAATGTTAGAAAAAGAAAGATCATAAAAAGAAGGCACTTAGTCAAGGTAAGGAGTCCATCTCTTTGGGGAGTTCTCATTTCACTTGAATTACAGCCTCGGACATGAAGCAGACAGGATGTTTCCCTTCTAATACAGCTAGCCTTGCAACATCTTGAAAATAGACCAGTTTGAAAACATGCAGCGCTGTGATTCATAAGACTGTTTCAAGTAGCACTGCTCTGCTTTCTGCAGCTGTCCCCTGAGTGAAAGTCTTTGAAAGGAGCTGTTTGCTCAGGATTATTTTGGTGGGATACAATTGCATGGGAGTGTGCCCTGGAGCACCACTGAGAGTTGTAACAGAGCCTGCAGCCAAACAGGCTTCCAGTACGGCTACAGTCTATGGCAACCACAGTGTGCAGGTAACAGGCAGTGCTGTGGGAAGGAAGCAAGTGCCAAATCACACTGAAAACAGAGCAAGAAATAGCAACTGCACTGGCCCCGAGGGGGAAATTCAACTCCGGTTATAAATGTTTATGTGGCAGGATTCCCAAAGGTGACGTTTCTACAGTGAGGCTGACTCATTTTGCTGTGTCATACTGTATTTTACTTACACCTCATCCTGCATGTCCTGCAAGGGATGTACCAGTATAGGGGTGACATAGCCCCATGGTTTGCATGGAGGGTCAAGGCATGGTAAGAACTTGCCCCTCCCAATACCACTTTTTCCGTGATAGAGCTGGGCCAGTTTTGGCTGAGCCTAGTCTGTGCCAGGCTCTTATGACATGAGGCTACTGTTGTTGGGGGACTGCAGTGGCCCCTGCCTTGTGCAACCCAGCCTGGGATTTGCCAGTGCATTGTGTCAAGGTTGGAAGAGAGAATTATTTCCAAGCTGATAGGAAGAATTGATCACACATGAATGAAGAGAAAAGGGATGAAAGATTGTGATGTCTATGGCTGTTTAGGTGGTAGAAGTTAGAAAACTTCTGAAAAGAGAGTAGGATTTCAGAGAGGGAGCATTTTTATACATTTTAGCTAAAAAAAAGAAAACAAACAAAAAAAAACAAAAACAAAAACAAAAAAAAAAACACAAAAACAAAAACAAAAACAAAAAAAAAAACACAAAAACAAAAACAAAAACAAAAAAAAAAACACAAAAACAAAAACAAAAACAAAAAAAAAAACACAAAAACAAAAACAAAAACAAAAAAAAAAAAAAAAACAAAAAACACAAAACCTCTAAAAATCCCACAGAAAATTTAATTCTGAAGAATTATGACCAGTCATTCAAGAGGGAGATGGAGTCTTCCATATAGTCTTTATGTAACTCTATCTACCAAGGGTTTTATCAGAACCATCAGTGTAAAACTGAGGACAACAAAAGCAGGGAAGCAGAGTATCATTTCACAATATGGTTATAAAATCTGGCTCTGTTTTTATGCTTGTGTGGAAAAGAGCACTCCTGAAGAATATGCTTTAAGTTAGAGAGTTAACATCAAAATTTAAGCATGTTTAAGATCTTTTAATAAAAAAAACAAAACAACTTTTCCAAAAAATCTATATGCAAGTTTTCTTAACCCCCCACTTGTTCTCAGCCTACAGGCAAAATCCTAACTGCAGCCTTGGTTTCAGTCCCTGCTTGGCCAGCAGAAGATCCAGATGTGATATGTTTATTTTCCTCTTGGGCTGCTCTGGGCAGTAACCTGGGGTATCCCAGCAGCACTGGGCACAGCTGCCAGGTCTCAGCCAGATCTCACATAGTGACCAGAAGCATTTCAGCCACCTCACCCAGAGATGATCTGACCAAAGGGTGTGGGTATGTGAGAATGCTGGGGCTGCTGCTCTGGCATCTTTGATGCAGGATCCTGACCCAGGGGGCCAGGATGGTCAGCTTGGGACATGGGCCCAGCTTGCTGCCACAGGATTCCTCCCCATGTATTTTTTTCTTGTGATCTCGGCAAATTGTGTGTTGAGAATGTGACAGTTTTAAAGATCAATATTGTGAGTGGCTGAGGTGAGGCTACAAGTCTACTTGGCCATGAAACAATACTTACCTGGGACACCCTCAGGGTATGGGGTTGGGATGCAAACAGGATGGCTTCAACAGAGGGGCTCCTTCTGCCCTGGCAGAAGCAGCTCTAGCTTCATTTTCTGGGGCAGGAAAAATCCATCTGCAATCTGTCTGAGTCAAAGTTCAATTTTACAGAGTCTGAGAAGAGACTTGTTTCTGTGCCCTCATCACCGTCTAGCTGCAAAACTCTCCATGATGTTCCTCTCCTTCTGGCAATTCCCATACCTACTCTTTCTCCTAAAAGATAATGGAATTTGTGTAGGAAAACTCTGGTTTTGTTTGAATGTCAGAAATGCCATGTCAGCCTTTAGGTGAATTCTGAATATAGAGGTGGAACTTCTGCTCCAGTGGAAGGTATATTTCCATGAGTTCCCTAGAGAAGACCTGGGTGCCTAGGATGACAAGGGCTGCTCTTCATGGGTAGTGTGATCCTGACTGTCCCTTGTTGTACACTTGTGTGCAACAGACGACTGTCAGGTTGATACAGATACACTTCCTCTCTTTCCTACTTCTCCCAAATTTATTCAAAGGGTCACTACTCAAATCTCACCAGCAACAGCCCGATGCATACCCAGGAAAAGATATGCACATACAGACTTCCTACCATACCATGCTAAGCAGTTGATCACTTTGTGAGCTGCATTATATGGCAAACCACAAATATGAGCAAACAAATGAATTCACAGATATAGGAGATCCCCCCTGATCTTCAGTGGCCATGAGAAAACTGCTTTTTCCTCTGATCTGTGGCAGAGGAGTTTCTCACACTTTGCCAGCACCTCTGCATGTGGAGCCATTGCACTGCACGCTTGGCCTCTTCTCAGTTAAAGCATCCCCATGGCCTGCTTGCAGCAATGGCAAGTGGCATGCAAGAGGAGAGGCAAGTGTCGTGCAAGCCTGGAGATAAGTAGGATCTTGCAATTTAGGATTCCAATGTGGGGAAAGAAAACCCAGAGACACCTCACCTGGGCTGTGCAATTCTGCCTCAAAGTGAGAGCTGGAGTTCATCCATCTCAGAGATTCCTTGGACCTCCCTGAATGCAGATTCCTGCAAGATAGCCAGCTGATGTCTCCAGGCTTCTCCCATAGTTATGAAGGTTGGGATCCTGGGTGGACTAAGACACTTGGCTAAAGCACTTCTGTGTAGTTAGGCAGCGTGAATATTCCCCCCCACTTCCCATGTGGCCAACCCAGTGGCTGTTATAAATTGTTATCATGCTACTGACATCAAAAGAATGTTCAAGGTCTTCCAGAGCAACGCTGACAGAAGCCTATTGTACAAGGAATTTAAAAAAAACCCACCGCACAGCCCCCACACCCTGGACAACAAGCTTTGTATTCTTTCACAAGAACAAGATAGGATATGAGAATTTTCTCATGCATAAATTTGGTTGTCTGGTGCTTTGGGAAAAGAATACCTCCCCATGTGCTGACAGCTGCCAGTAGGCATTGGTTCTAAAACTGGCACAGCAGTTAGAGCACAACACCGTTTAAAAGCTATGGTCAGAGACTCAATGTGAATGCTGCCATTTTCCCTTAGATTAGTATCACCCCAATTTTCCATGAATGTTAAAAAAAAAAAAAAAAATGGGAGAGAGGGAGAAAATAATACCATTTTAGCAGTTCCAAAAAGGAAATTCTATTAAAAGCAGTTGCCCCTCGCAGCTATTTAGACCATTTACACTATCAGGTCTTTAGGACATTGATTTTCTTTTAGTGTGCATTTATGTTGGACACCATATAGTGGGTAAGTTCTTACAATAAAAATCAATTCATAACAGGTGACTGAAAGCATTTTTTCCCCAGTGCAACATTCTTAATCACTGTCCAACATTTTGGAAGGTGATAAATATGGGGAAAAGGATTTTATAGGATCCAACTAAAGAAAAAGCCCTATGTATTTGCAATCTGAAAGGAAGCGCTGGAAGGTTATAATTTGGCAACAAAAGGCTCTGAAAAGAAGCATGCCCTAGCAACTGTCTTTGTATAGAGAAATCAGTCGCTCGTTTATCTTACAGAAGGCAACTTTTGTAACACTGTTTGCATTATGCCTTCTAATGACTGACGTTGAGACAGGGCTGTCAAGCTAAGAAGGGGGACAGTGTGAAAGTGAACTGGGATATAAAGACCCCATGACAAAATGAAAAATGTTATAAGAAGGCCTTCCTGCTTAAATGAGTCAGGAGCTGTGTGAATGCTTAAAGGAGTGAGACATACTGGGAATTGTGTTTGTGTACTTAGTGATGCTCCATAATGACCCTAGTGGGTACGCCTTGCAGCTAACTATAAGTTGAGGTGAATGAAAAGGGAAGGAAATACGTGCTCTTTCCCCTGTTAATGCACAGGGATCACATTCTGCCTTCAGAAAGGTGCTGAGATGCTGGAGAAATCCTGAAGGCCCGGTACGTCATTTCCCCACACTACCTTGTGTCCCAGCGGAGCTGCTGGTCTGGTTTCTCGGCCCCGTCTCCCAGCTGCTCCATGGCATGACAGGGTATTTGCATGGCAGACTAGTCTTGCAAGTGGTCCTCCTACAGCTCTTACAGACATTAATTTTGCCCAGTGTAGACAGTCTGTTGGCTGTTTTTCACCTGCTTCCACTTCTCCTTGTATTACCCCTTCTTGTCCTATCTTTCTAGTAATTCTGGGTCTCATAGTATTTCTTTATAACTGAAAAAGATACATGTCTACCTATGGGCTGCTAGAAAGGGCATGCTAGTATCCACCTTTTTTGTTGTTTCCAAAGCATAAAAACATTTCCTGTCATGCTGGAATCATGTAAAGGAAAGAAGGTATTTTCTTCAGTGGGATAAAGCTAGGTTGGAGATACGTTTTAAAGCAGAGCTGTTTTGGGTGGTAGTCATTGTAATGCCATTCTAAGAGAACAAATACATGAGCCTGCGGCAAGGTTTTTGACTCACCTAGGTCCGACTTTTCATTAAACTTCTGTGGAAAAAGAATATGGAAAAGAAGGTGTTGTGGTATGTCCCACCCACAATGAGAAGGTACTAACTAAATGGTTGCACTGAGAAGCAAGAAGCTGTTAAAAACTGTTTCTCTCTGCTCCCTTGGTTTGATTGCCCATTTACCTGTTAAGCTTCTTCATTAGTGGGTCTGCACCCCACACTCTGCCTGGCTGAGGGGGATTGGGGCCACCATGAGACCTGAGGGGACCTTGGAGAGGCAAAGTTTTCTCAGCCTACTTAAGTAGAAGTGCTAAAAAGGCACAGCACCATCACAGTTGAGAAACCTGCTGCCTTATCCAAATCTTACTCCCAATGACTGGAGCCTGGGTAGCTGCTTCTGATACAGAAGCAGGATCAACCAGGCCATTGCATCCCATACACCCAAACATGAATCCCACTGAGATTAGGAGTTCCCAGCCCTGCAGCGAGCAGGGACACACAGGTTTGCAAAGTGTGCATGGCAGGGAGGGCTACTGAACAGCCATGCTAGGCCCTGCCCAGGTGAGCAGAGGGCATGTAGGATCCACAGTGGGATCTGCCCTGGGAAGGGAACAGCTGATGGAGGCTGGTTGGAGGAAAGGAAGGAAAGGAAGGAAAGCTTCCTGAGGAAAGGAATCTGAAAAGCAACACCCTTAAGATAAGATGGGGAACATGCTCCTCCTGGCCCAGCTGGACAGTAGCCACTGGGTCAGGCAGGAGCCCAAGCCTACAGTGCCTCTGTGCTGGTCCTGTGCTTGCCTTTACACAAATGTCAGAATTGTGCTATTCTGTTATTTTTTAAGCTTTTCAGCCAGACTGTTTCCTTTCACCCAGATGCATGGCACCTTTACAAGCAGTCAATACCAGGAGTGTCATGCCATGCTCTCTCTGAGTCTATCTAGATAAACACCAGCTGGCTTGATTTGCACCATCTCCAACTTGGCTCTTTTGCAGGTCTCCTTGCCACAGCATGAGACCACAAGCCTTCTATTGCTGCAACAGCTTTTTAATTGTATACAACCTCTTTCCTTAGAGTTCACATACAGATTAATATTAATATGTTGGTGAACAGCTATTCAGTGCTTTACTTATTAGCTGTGCATGCCAAATTAATGGTGACACAGCAGATTCTTGGGATGCCCATCCTATTCTGTTTTATTTTCACCCACCTTCCTTTATTCCAGCAATGCAGCATGCTCTATTATACAGTACTTGGGCTTTCAGAAATTCCAAACTCTTGCTGTTTGGAACCATGAATGCTTCTTGATTGAGCATTTTGCTTTGCTCTCTGCTGATGTCTTGGTATGCTTAATTCTTTGAGGGTTTCTGAGGTGCTGCTGAGTTTCAGATAAGTTTTTGGATTATTAATGCTGAGCAGCCTCTGGATGATTGATTGGGTCCCCACTGATTCTTTGTGTGGCTTTAGCAAGGAGCAAGCTGAATTTAGAAGGTGAGGCTACAGGCTGTGGGCACAGAAAGGGGGAGCACAGTAATCCCCACGGTAATCACACGTGTCCCCATGTCTGAGGCAATTTCTGTTTGCAATTCTTCTCCCATGTCTTTCTCACTTTGGCATCATGATTGCAAAAGCACCTGGTTTTGACCATGGCACCCTCTGACTCCTGGTTACCTTCCCTTCCTGATCATGTATGTCCTGGGTCTGGTAGGTCTCTCTACTCTTACAGTTGGGACAGTCCTGTGAGAAAGAATTTCTGGAGGATGTCTGTGGCCACGGATGTGGTTCAGGCTAGTACAACATGTCTAGCCCTAACCACTCAATGGCCAAAGGGCTTGCAAGAAACTCCAACCAAATGTGGCATCAAAGAGTTAGGACACCATCAAAACCACCAGAAGATGACCAGTACAGTTTTAGTCATCTTCTGTTTCCATGCAGGTGTGTATGCTTTTAAATGTGTGTGAAGGGTTTCTATAACATTGGTTTGTGTGTGGACCTTGCCTAAAAAATATGAGAGACAGAATTTTGTTGATGAGTGGCAGTTTAGGAAAGGGTGGTATCTGAGAGTTTGAAGAACATTCTGTTGGTGGTAGCAAAAATGAAACTATTAAAGCACAAGACAATCTTTGAGAACTCAATATGCACTCAGCAAATTTATTGTTTCTTTTCTATATTTGCTTCTCATTCTTTTGAAATATTAGCACACATTTAAGCTTCTATCAATACAGTAAGCCAGACAGACCAAGTAGTATCTGCAGTGAGACCAACTAATACCTGTGATGAGGCTACATAGCACAGAAAACAATGTTAGCTTAGTATTTTCACTTTAGCTTAGTTGCTTGTGCATTCTGACTCCACCTGTACCTATCCATTGCTAACAAAGCCCAGTTGCTGTTCTGTATTTTTTTAATGATTTAACGTTTTAATAGGGCAGGAATGAATTCAATAAGTTTTTGAAAGATCTTGCTATTTTCATTTCTGCTTAGAAGTCTTGGAAGGACTTTCCAGGTCAGTTTTGAAATTTTGTCTGTACTGGTTACATTTGACTTTTGCGAGATAGCAGCTGAAATATATTCATTACAAATGAATAAATCAGAAAGTCATCATTAGCCAGGAGTATGTGTGGTGTGTGTGTGTGCACCTAGGTAACAAGCAGGAGGTGTTTACAACATGTTCAAGGTCCTCTTCTGTTTTGTTTACAGTTCAGGCTTTTCACAAGAACCTTTTTGTGGCAACCTCGGCAGCAAGTCATGCAGTTAGGAACAGCACACTTTTAAAACCACAAGTTAAACTGTGTGGAAGGCAGCATTTTCCAGTAGCAGTTAAAGCCATGCCCCATCTCCAGACTGGATCACTGGGCACCCCAACCACCCTGTGTTCCTCTCAATGCCAAAAGCAGCTGGCAGCTGGTGCAGCTCTGTTGGTTTTATGGCCAACCTGTGGCATGAGCACAGGGCCATGCTGGCAGGGCAGACTGAGGCCCCTGGCTCGATCATGAGTAGCAGAAGAAGCTGAACCATGTATTTAAAAGCAAAATGTGGAGCAGAGTAAAGCTGCAAGTACAGGTACATATTTTTAGCTACAGCAGAGCTACCTGCCACACTTCATGGGAAAAGGCAGGGCCTTCAGTCTTGCCTACAGAGCCATACTGCTGCAGAGCTTGATCTTGTTGCATCCAGGCACTGCTGGGCTGCTCGTGCCCTCTGGCTACATCCTGTTTTCTTTGCATTTTCCAACAGGGTGAGTAATGCCAGCAACTGACAGGGGAGCTGGCACCAAGTGTGCTGTGCTGGCTTTTCATCTCTAATTACCCCCTTACACTGGGCTGTCTAGCTATTAAATTATCTGTCATGAACATGTCCGAGTATAGTCAGTCATGGGCCTTGTGCTGTCCTTGATTCTTCCTTTGTGGGGCAAAAATTCTGCCTAGGAGGAGTAGATATTTATGTTTCAGGGGTTGATTTTCTTTTCTCTCATACTAACTCGTGCTAGAGATAGCTGGGCACACAGAGCTGGGTGCTGGGTGCTATTTCTGCAGTACTGCAAAGGTGTATTCATGTTTATGAGAGAGAAAAAGAGAAAGGTTTTACAGTGTTTCCCCAGGATGCTTGAATTCTGGCATTTTTTTAATCTCTCCTGGAAATTCATGCTGCATCTGAAAACTGTTAAAGACCATTTTAGATTAAATTTAAAAAAAAAAAAAAAAAGAGAAAAAGAAAAAGGTATGATTATACAATACCACGACATGCACATCTAACCTAACTGAAAGTGTAACTACAGAATATTTGCCCTTGGCTGAACTGGGCATCATGCTATAGCCTTCCTTCTAGTCAATGCAATAGGATGTAGCTGGCATGCTATTTCCTGCGTGTGGGCATTGCTTGTGCCCCAGAGACTCTGGCCTTTGCTGTGGGTGATCCTTGCTCTCTTTCCCCTACTAGGTGCATGGGAAATGCATGTGCAAGCACAACACGGCAGGGTCCCACTGCCAGCACTGCGCCCCACTCTACAATGACCAGCCTTGGCAGGCTGCTGACGGCAAAACCGGAGCCCCCAGAGAGTGTCAGTGTAAGTATCCAGTCAGGAATGCTGTCTCCACATCCTCTGCCACAGTGAAAGGCTTCCTCCATGTGTGCCTTTCTCCCATGTGTCCAAGAGGCAGCACATCCTAAGGTGGTGTGGAGGTGCTTTCCAAGCAGCTCAGTGAGTGAAGAGCCACTGCAATGTCCTTGCCCAGCACCCACCACATGTTTGTGTGTCAAGGACAGCCCTGTTTGCACAGCCCCTCACTTGGAAATCTTCACGAGACCATGATGTCTGTTGGTTTCACCTTTCTCTGGAACCCAAGTGCATCTCCTGGGGATAAGGTCTGCTGCTGTGAGCAGACTGTAGCCTGCCAGGGTACCTTGGAAGTGACGAGGGGCCAGACTTATCCTCTCCATGGACACCACTGACAAACATGTTTGCAGGAGATAGGACTTTCTGCTGCTGGATGTGGGATCTGCTCACCCCTGGGCACTGAGGGCAGAAGGAGCTGTGGGCTCTGGAGGTTTGAAGATCAACTCTGCAGTGCCAGGGGGGATGCTTAGGGTGAGTGCTGGAAGCAGGGAAATGCAGAGGTCATGGGGCTGTCTGCTTCAGTAAGAGCAGCAGTCTAGCCAGAAGGGCACTGACACTACCCAGGAAGGTTTGTAGGCCTGCTGAATGCCATCCTGCCCTGGCTACAATGCTGTCCATATGTAAGCTACCATCAGCCTGCCTATGCAGGCTATGGTCATGCTCACTGCAATATGGAGATCCCTGAGGAAATGACAGTGAATTCCTACTTACATCAGCAGCATTTGATGAGCAGGCATTGGCATTGACCACTTGACCCCTGACTTCAGTCATGTGGGCATTCAGACTTCCTCCATGGCCAGCACAGGGTAAGAAGGATGCTTGTCCTCTCTGACACACTGCTCCTCCACCTGCCTTTTTTCCTCCATCAGCTGCAGAGAACATCCTGACAGCACCCCCGTGGCAGATATTGTATAGGGCAGTACTGATTTCTAAAGCAGGGAGGGAAGGATCCTTCCTCAGCAGGACCAGTGAATGTGGGTCTCTCTGTTCTGGCCTGACCACCTGTGGCTATTCTTGTACTGGAAAACCTGTATTGGAAATAAAGAGTTAAAGAAAATACTTTTTCTTAAATGTTATCTCCAGAGGTTGGGAAGTGTAGATGAAAATGTAGTGATACTTCATGCATTCAAACGAATAACAGGTTCATAGGTCAAGTCCCCATTCTAAAATGTAGTTTGCGTTTTTGTGTCTCTTTTCTATAAATCAGTATCTTTCACTGCCTTAATGAGCCTTTCTGTTTCCTTTGGCTTCGCCTCAGCATGCAAGTGTAATGGGCATGCCGACACTTGTCATTTTGACATGGATGCGTGGCTAGCATCAGGCAATCGCAGTGGTGGCGTCTGTGACAACTGTCAGCACAACACGGAGGGGCAGCACTGCCAGCGCTGCAAGCTGGGCTTCTACCGTGACCTCAGGAAGCCATTCTCTGCCCCAGATGCCTGCAAATGTAAGTCAGTGACCTTGTACTAGTGAAGGGCTTCTCAAGTGGGAAAATGTCAAATGAAAGGTGAGACCTTATTGCCCCTTCTTGCTTCAGTGAAGGACAGGGAGCTCTTTGAATCTTCTTTGTGATACTGCTTGCAAAAAGCAGTGGTGATATTTGTAGGGTGAAAGTCTGGCAGATGCTGTTGACAAATTGGTCCCAAGGATCCCTGTAGCCTGAGGGCAGGGGAAGAGAGATGATTCATTCACTTTCTCCTATTGCTGTTTTTGGAGAGGAAAAGCTGCATCTTATTTTCACGTTCTCCTTGTTTGGTGATTGTTGCAACCTCACAGTCAGGTTCCTCAGCCACCAGGGGGAAGCCAATAAATAGCATTGCCCACCAGTTTGTGTTTGCAGCAGCAGCAGGTGGGTATAGAAGGACAGACAGGAGCACCAGTTAAGTGATATCCCAGAAGGTGGAACACTGAGGAGGCAAAACTAAAAGTAATGATTCAGGTGCATGTGAAATTAAATCTTCCCAAGCAATGAAGGAATCCAAAAGCCACACTCCCCAGGGACCACTGTGAGGATGGTGGCTTACCATGGGGGACTCTGGATCCCCAAATTATGCTGAGAACATTATACTGGTCAGCTAAATACGGAGTGTAGGCATGCCTTCCTCTCTGAGCCTACAGCCGCCCACCGGCTTCACTACATTTCTCCTCGTTGACTCACTTACTCTGAGGGAGACCTTCACAAGTGACAGAAAGAAATCCAACTAACACACTGCCTGTATCTTTTGAGGAGACACTGAACACATATCTCAAGGAGAAGTACCTGCATGTAAAGGAACTCTGCTGTGGTGGGGAGCTGCACGCCAGGCCGGGAGGGTGTGTGAGGTTTTAGTTTGTTCGTTGAGATCTGGTGGGGAAGAGCTGTTTTTGTCCTGCCCCCTTGCTGCATATTATCCTCATAAAATTCCCAGCAGCCCCACCAGACTGTTGCAGTGGTTGTCCTCCTCTCCACCTTTCATTCATTGCAAGGAGGGGCACCAACAGCTGAACTGCTTGTTTTACAACCCTAGTTATCTTTATGGAAACAGAATTGACCACAGTTCTCCATTGCTTGTGTAAATAATTACTTCACTGCTGTAGTATGTACACAATGATGTTTTTAAACAGTGAATTTAATGACTTTAGAAAGTTTCATTATCTACTTGTATACATCAAAGTTCTAAGTCTCCTCTGTAACATCAGATACTTTCCCTCCTTAATTATTGCCAGAACTTAGGCAATGAACTTTTGTTTTGGAGTCTCATTAGGAAAAAAATAGATTTAAGTCTTGCATTTATATCCAAAGCAGAGGCTGTATGTTTTTTTCTAACTCATTGATTCATCCTTGCTGATTAAAAAAGGAACAAATAGTATTAAATGACTGCTAGTTGATAACGCAGGAGAGAAGATTGAAATAAATGCTGCATGGGACCCTCAAGCTCTGCAACACCATTGACCGTGGTTCTGGTACCTTTGCTACGGTTGTAATTCCTGATACTCTTTACATGCCAGCTCCCATCAGGGAAGAATATGCACTTTTCTGAGGCCATTGAAGACAAGTGAAGCTTTGGCACTGAGTTGACTGTGGTTTTCTGGATGCCTAAAAACACCAGCCTTCACCTTGGAAGCAGTAAAAGTGGCCTCTATCTCCTTTGTCACCTCTATCTCCAATGTCAGTCCATTGTGGAGTTTCATGAGGGACTCATTATAGGTTTATGCCAGAATGCCCTGTCCATAATCTGTGGCTGTTTGCAGAGTCCAGGAGGAAGTCAAATGTCACCTCCTGGGCTGGCCAGCACAGAGCCTCCTTCCTTGCAAAGCCAGATGGAAATAGGAGGTCTCAGGACATATTGCTGCAAAGCAGCCCCAGCTTGAAGGGAGGCTGCCTACCCCGTGCATGTGCCTGTGTGCAAGTTAGACCATTGCTAGTGAAGTCAGGCAGTATATCACATCATTAACTATGTGTTAGCCAAATTCCAGGGTTCTTGATTAAAAAGTTTCTCCCCACCTTTATGAGCCAGAGGAAGCTTGGATATTAGATGATTAATGGATATTTTTGTTGACATATGCCAGTGCTTGTTTCTCTTGGCTCTCTGCATTCATCTCTGAATCACTGGTCCATGGCGTTCCATTTTCCACATTTAAAAAAAAAAAAAAAAAACCAAAAAAAAACACCAAACCCTGCACCTCCATTACTCTTTAATGCAATAATCCAGCTTTATGGACCACTAGATATTAATGAATTCTGGTATTTAAAAGCCAAAGATAACATATATTTAACAAGAACGATAAGATACTCTCAAGTATAGTGAGAAAAAGTTTACCTTTATTTACCTTCTGCATTAAGTACATCCACTTCATCACTCTTTTTTTTTTTCTGCATTTATGAATTGCAGAGCATGATACTCCCTCAAGTATCTGAGGAAAACAACTTTTCCTCGCACAAACTGAATTCCACAAATATAGGGATTATCTGAATGCTTTCTTTTCAGAAACCCTGTTACTACAAACTCACAAATATTTTCTCTCTGGGCTGTTCAAACCCTCACAAATACATTCCTCCCTAAGACCCCTTCACCTCTTCACTTCTGGTCTCCTGCTGCTGGGAATGCTCCAGGGGCCCAGCACCTCAAGTGGGAGATTGCAGCTGCAGGGCTGTAGAAAATGACTAGTGACTGTTAAATTAAATTATATAAGATCAATTACAGCCTATGCCTGGAACATTTCCAAGGACCATGCCATGGTCTGCAATAACAAGGGACATGCATGGAGGCCTATTATTCTTTCTTGGGAAGGCCATGGCATTGCCTGCTTGTTTCTGGCTCAAGACACCATTACTGTTCAACCACTGAAAATTTAAAAATACATAGGTCAAAGTAAATAAAGGAGTTGTTAAACCGTAATCTTTAAGGATACTTTAAAGATTCTTGTAGGCAAAGAGTATATATAATATTTGCTCAGGAGTAGGCATGTACCTGATAAAACGAAACATTCTGATGTTTAAAACACCAATCTGATGACTCTTCCCCCTCTCATACCTATGAGTCCTTTCCATTCTCATGAGTTTTTAACCCTCAGCTACAGTACAATTGCAGACAATAAAATTGAGATTTATAATTGCCAAGTTTATTTAGCTTTTCAACTGTAGGACTTTGAGGGTAAATATTTGTCATTTCCAAAGGTTAGCTGGCAGCCAAGAAAACCACAACAGTATCACCAATCCAGGGCAGAGAAATCCAGTTCTGCTGGCATCCCACTCGCTGATTTTCCCTTCCAGTCAGCACATGTAATTCCAGGACAGGCAGCTGTTAATTCATATGTGAATGGAAGTCACATGCAGAATCCTGCTATGTAGTACTGGCTGGTAAATTGGCATTTTTAGCAATGCTACTTACAAATCAAAAAGAAAGCAAAAACCTTCCAGCTTGTGGGATGTTTCTCTTGATCTTTGGCTGGGGCCCAGCCATTCCTTCTCTCTCAGGAGCTCCCTTGGCTGTGGAGACTCACAGCCTCTCTGGTGGAGTGGCCACAGCACTTGAGACAGACAATGTGGAGAAGCATCACACAGAGTCTCACACTCTGCACCTGTGTATCCACAGTGAAATGCCATCCAACACTGTCTGTAGCTACTTTTGCTGCTGCTCAGCTGCTCCTCTCACCTTCCTGGATGTGGGTCTCCTACTACCTGTGCTACAGTGAGGTACAGATTGTGTGGAAGGAGGAAAATGGGGTTTAAAACCAACACAGCACAACTGCCCATGAGGGACCAATAGCTTCCGCATTCAAACATTGTATAATCAGTCCTGCAATTTTTTCCTTCCTGCCCTTGCCATAGTATGGAAGCATTCCATCCTTTTTCCACGCATTTCTTTCAAATGTGGTATAACACGTTCATATTTGAGCTCTAAAGCCTCATTTCTGTTCTTGGTGCATAGCGATGGGCTTCACTTTATGTCTGCATTGCTCAGCAAGTTCCCACAGCAGCCAATCACAAATATTTACTGTGTTGAAAATTTGGCCCCCAAACCATTCAGATTAATGCCTTAGTGTCATCTTGAGCCTTCACCCAAGATCCAAGAGCAAAAACATTCAACTTGCCAGCCACCATTGGAAAGTGGATTGACACGTTGGTGACTCATTGAGGAGCAGCCAGGAAGGATGGGATCCCTGAAAGTGGATATGCAGGCCTGTTAGAAATTACCAGCCTTTACAACACATCTCTTTGTGGCTTTTATAAAAAAGTATAGCAAACTACATTCTCATTTTTAGTTATCTTTTTAATTGCCTATGAGTTTGCTGCTCTTTTTCATAACAGCTTTTGTAAATTTAATATTCTTGCTTCACTGCAGTGTTGCCACTGATGTTAAATTTTATATTAGAAAAAAAAAGTGTTTAAAAAAATTGTCTGAAACATAAAAGCTCCAACCCCAATGGGGTTGTGTGTAAAATTCAACTGAAACCTGACCAAAACAGGACCAATATCTGGCTGAGCAGTGGGTTTATCTCATTAACTGGAGGAGAATAGAAGAGCCTTAAGTGCCTGATATTTCCCCTGAAGGGCCTGAGGAATGCCAGAAATACCCTCCTCATCTAGTAGGAAAAGGGAGCATTTGGCTATATGTATCAGGTGTAAAACACTTCACAGACTTCAGGAGAAAGGTATGCAAGTCTCAGTGCACACTGTTGAAAATTATGCTTTTAAAGGTACCAGGGTTCACTGCCTGCAGCTACTTACACAGTTTGTGGAGAGGCTTTCTAATCTTTTAATTTTATATAATTATATTTGTTTGCAAGTGGAAAGGGTGGGGAAAATTTGCGGATTACTTTGGCAAAGATGTTGGAATCATAATTGCCTCTAAGTTAACTGCCAATATTAATCTATCCTTTAATATTTTGAAACTATTCTGCAGGTATGTCAGATTCCTGAAACCACAAAAATGTTGTCAGAGCAAAATTAAATGTATGTGTGCAGCAATAAGTATTTTAAGAGAAAGAAATATGTTGCCTGTAATGGCTTTCCTGCTCTATTGCCTTCACAGTTACAAAATAGAAAGATTGGTATTAGAATTTAGTGAAAATATTCCCTACACGCATCATTTTTTCAGGAAACTCAATTTTATGTAAATGAAGCTTTGGGCAAAGGTCTTTCAGCAGGGAATTTTTTTGCCATAATGTGTAAGGCTGACTGTACCATGTCCTGGTCAGAGAATCAAACCTTGAGGTGAGAAGAGCACAAGTCATCCAGTTACTGGTCCTGTGGGCCACAGCATCACCTGCTGACCTGGCCATGTGTTCAGAAGTTTGGCTTATGCTTTTGATAACTGTATTTCTGTTATTTGAAAATATTAACATCTTTGAGGGAAAGTAGCCTTGTAACAGACATAAATTTATGTTTATGTAAAAAAAAACCCCTAAGGAGTAGGGTTAAGGAAAACTTCACACCACCTATTTTAGTGCATCCTTTCTGAAACCCAGTATGTGTCCCAGCACACTTCTAGTGCATTGTTCTGATGCAAGGGGCTGTGAGAGAGAAAAGAATGCAGCTGCATTTCTGATGTGCACTCTGCAAACCTGTGTCCTGGAGAATATGCAAAAGCCTATCTCTGAGCTGTCAGTTTCCTCATTCTTTTTTCCTAATGTTTTTAATTGATGGTTTTAAAAGTCAGACAGAGGGGTACTTTTTGCTCAGTCTTCACTTTAATTAAAATGACTGTTCTGAGGGGGTTTTTTAACCTCCTGGATGCAAGACAGTTGTTATTACTTTAAAAAGCAACTGTACTCTGATTCATTTTTTGCAATGAAGCACACGCAGCTGCTTAAACATCACAGTGAGGCAGGAGCATCCCGGAGTACTTGGCCAGATTAGAATCCAGATGCTGCAAGGAAAATAATGAAGGCCTGTTTGGCAAAGCATAACACAACACCAGGGTAGGTTGAGTAATTAAAAACTAGCTCACAAAAGTTAAAATTCTACAGATTCCAAAGGGAGACTCTGCTCAGATTTGTATGGGTGAGGTATAAAAAGGCTCAGAAACCCCAGAGGTCTCCCTAGGCAGAGAGGTAGTTTTTTCCTGCACCTTTGTGATGCAGAGGTTGTGCACTCACAGATGCTCTGTCCCTCATGGTGTCCCTCACCTGCAGCTTGCTCCTGCCACCCTGTGGGATCGGCCGTGCTCCCCCTGGGCCCCCGCACCTTCTGTGACCCCAGCACCGGCGACTGCCCCTGCAAGCCTGGTGTGGCAGGGCCCCGCTGTGACCACTGCCTCCCCGGATACTGGGGCTTTGGTGCCTACGGCTGCCGCCCCTGCGACTGCGCCCGCAGCTGCGACCCCCACACCGGGGACTGCCACAGCAGCAGGTGAGTTGGAGGGTCTCACCCTACCTCACCAGACCTCTGTGATCTCAGCTCCATGGAAGGCTCTATTTATATGTGGCAAGCAGGCTGAAAAGTATCCATTATGTAAAATACTTGGGGTTTGGTATGCCCAAGAAGTGGGGATAGAGTGGGAGCTGGGCCTGCGGTTCCCTTGGGTGCCTGGCACACCATGGCAGGGCACCAGTGATGTTGGAATTTTTGCTCTCAGTGCTGGTGTTAATGTACTGGGTGTTTTCCATAACCTTCACAGTTGTTTCCTCTCCACAAGCAAAATGTGGGCCTTAGGGACATCTGAGTAAGAGGAGACTGAAGGCTTAATTTTGCTGTTGTAACTTAGCTTATGTTGACTGTGGGTTAGAGTCAAGCTCTGACTTACAGAAAACAGCACATTTTAATAATATCCCACTCTCCACATCTGACATGTTGCTTTCTTTACCAGACCTAAGATATTTGTGCTATATAAATCACTATAAAATATTTTAAACCCAAAATGGATCCATGATCCTCTCGGACAACTCTCAAACTGTTCACCTTCCAAAACTGCCTTTTGCATTTGCTATCATCAAGGCAAGCAGTCACATTGTGTCTGGAGGATGGGCTGGTAGTGGCCCTGCTTTCCACTGGCTCCCGAAAGAAGGTTGATCATCTCCCTTTCCCCTCAGCAGCTCAGATGTGACCTGGCACAATGAAGCACCTCCTTTCCAGGCAGTGCTCAATGAGAGCGAGCCCACCTGGGGCTGGGAGGATGAGCAGGGCTTCTCAGCACTCCGGCACTCTGGTAGGACTGCGGCTTTGCATGCGTTCCACCTGCCCAATCCCTCCCGCCAGCAGCCACTGCAGACATAGTCTTCTGCACTGACTTGTAGCACCCTGGCAGTTGCAGGGGATAATGGACATACCCTCACTAACACATGGAGGAATGTCCTTGTGACCACCTGCTTCCCCTCCAAGAGCCAGAGGATGAGCCTTATGGCTCATCCCATCGGTGCAAGGATGTGCAAACCCATTAGATAGATGCTCCATGCTGAATGCCTGTACCCAGCATTTAGCTGTTGTAAGGCAAGAATTTGCAGTCTCGGCTCTGAATTTCAAGGCTGAATGCGCTCATGTTTTACTTGACCATCATGTTTTAAAGGTATCCTTATATTCCCTAAAACTCAACAAACCGGCAACTTTATTCAAAGGGTGGGGTTTGTGCCACTTCACTGGCAGGCAGTTGGGGGATTTCTAACTCAGAATTTATTTCCCCGATACCCACAACAATTTTGGCATCACTTGCAGCTTATGATGTGATTTGAGATGGTCTAACATGCAGCTGGAAAAGTTATTTCCTTCCTGTGTTCCCAGCCTGGGGGAGGTGGGTGCTACAATAGAGGTTGGTGCAAGGCAGGCTGGCCCCCTGGGGCAGCATCAAGCTGTCCTCCCTTGCAGCTGCGGCATGCAAGCAGGCAAGCATCATTTCCTCCATTTTCAGAGAGTGGCTTGATAACATCTTGAAGATACAATAATTGAGTTAATTGAGGGGAAAGCTCCATCATTTGTCTAGGCGATTTCATTTTAAACGTAAATAAGTATATCGTGTTATTCTTTGTTCTAAGATCACGGAAGTCATTAATCTGCCTTAACCTCTGCAACATTTCCTTTTAAAATTTGGTCTGGTACATTACGGTGTGGAAAATACCACAGGGAAAGATACGCATGTTATTTGCATCCTGAGGCAAAATAATAAGGCCTTTGTTTTCCTTCTCTTCTAATTGTAAACAAGGAGTAATTGCCCTTGGACTAGGAATCTATATTCACTCTCAATCTGAAAACAGTTGCAAATTCCTTTTTCTTGCATGAGGCTTGTGGACCACTTGAAAAACCTCTGACTGTTCCTGGGCTTTGCCTGCAAATGCTCCTGTCTTTCAAGCACAATTCACAGCCATTTGCTTCCTTTTTTTCCCAGGTAAATGCGAATGTAAAGAGCAAGTTTTAGGGAATCCCAAGGTCTTCTGTGGGATGAAGTACACCTATGGTGAGTTGTGGGTGAGGGGGCTGTAAAGGGAGGTGCTGCAAGGCAGTACAAAAGCGTATGTAAAGCATGAGAGGTGCTGTGTGTGCACCGCTCCATCCTGGCAAACCCATGGGATACTTAGTCTAAAGGCAGATCTTCAACCAAAATGTACAGGTATCTTGGTTCCAAGTCAAGGTGGGTGAAGCATGAAGGTGGTGTTCTGTTACCTGTCTCTCTTGCTATCAAAACACCCTTGTACAAAAATCATGGGAAGACAAGAGCTGGAAGTGTCCCTGGGAGGTTGTCTAGGTCTGAGACAAATTATAAACCACTGTTACCAAAAATGGGACACTGAAACATTGTCTGTAGACAAAGTGCCCTAATTGCAGTCTAGAAATGACTGTGCCCGAATGATACCGAATGTAAGGAGGGACCGCCATCACCACTCCATGGATAAAACAATTCCCTCAGCTGCTGGGAATTTCCCCCATCAACGACATTCAGCTGTTGCAATGGGATGATGTATATTGTCTATTTGTCTTGTGGATTTAAATTAATGAGAAGAGGCACTTTGTTTCCCAAGACCTCCCTGGTGTGTACCACTGAACTGTTTCCTTCATACTTGTGACAGAGCAAGGAATGCTCTGTGCAGCACTCCCTTTCTTCGCAAGGAATCTCTTGCAGGAATCTCTTGCACCTGTTTCATCTCACACTGAAGAGATGTATGGTATGGATGTACCTCTGCAGGCTGCAGAGGAACCCACAAAGTGGAGTTCAAGGGGCTGCCAGTTGTTGAAATGTAGCTCTAGCTTAGTGATATTAGGGGAAAAAATGATCCTGCTCTGTTTTGCTTCCCAGCCATGATAGTAACAGTGTTTAATCTTGCAAAAATTAAAAAACTGGGAAAAAAAGAGTCACAAAACCTCCATAAATCTTATCTAAAGTGCACTCAGGCTTCCCCCACTTTCGTCAGTCAACATGTGAAAGTGTCAGCGAAACTGGAGAGAGAGATGAATTACAGGGCTCATCATGAGCTCCAGAGGGCCACACTGTGAGAGGCTGCCCTGAGCTTCCCAACAGGAGTGCTGAATAAAGCACCACCATACAGAGATACCTACCAGTATAGGTTGGGTGGAGGAACTGAGCCCTGAACCTCCACCATGCAGGGGCTCAGCAGTGGAATGCTAAGTGGTGAAAATGTGCCTGTGGGTATGAGTGAGCTCAAAATACTCCCTAATTTGCCCTAGTCCCCACCAGTGTCTCATACTCCTCCACTGGATTTGGCAGTTCTGCAAAGCAGCAGGACTGGCACCAGGGTGGGATGAGGCTGAGGCCAGCAAAGCTTCTGGTCCATCCCTAAATCCAGTTGATTTCCAAAAGTGCTAATGAACACAAAGGGTTTGCTGTGCTCTGGGGGAAAATGGGACTTCATGCCCTCATGGCAGTTCCAGCGGCCATGGCCAAAACAACTGGCAGCATTTCTGCCCATGAGTGTGGGGATGTATGTGCTCTCCAGCATCTGCTCTGATCCTGTGCAAAGAGAGCCCTGTAAATAGTTTGTATATTCCTGGTTTTGAATTCCTGTGATCCCAGTGATCAAGACGAAGATCTTGTCAGCTCATGACAAAGGCTCGCATGCAGAAGTCAGTGTGAAGATCAAGAAAGTCTTGAAATCTACAAAGCTAAAGATCCTCCGGGGCAAGAAGACACTCTACCCTGAATCCTGGACTAACAGAGGCTGCACTTGTCCCATCCTGAATCCTGGTAAGTTTGACTCCCTGAACAGTAAATCCCCACCACATATACACAGATTTCGTTGCCAACCCTCTATCCCCTCATACCAATCAACTGAGATTTCAGCCCAGTACTGATTAAAAATTATTGGCTGTTACATCACTTGGATTCCAACAGTAATCTTCATTGAAATTGAAATTTCGTAGAGAAAAAATTGGTTCATCCTATGGACTTTGAAACATACATTCTCTTTATGTAGCATAGTAACAAGCTTTCAATTTTACCACTCCCTGTTCCCAGGGGGAGGGAGGCGCACATCACGCCACAATTGCATGATATATCTCTCAAAGCTAAAGCTAATTTGAATCCATAAAAACACATTTAAATCTTATTTGAGTCATGATACTGCACTGAAGTTCTAATCTAAACTCCAGGGGAAGATTTCTCTTTGAAAGTAACACAAATTTACATCTACAAGATTTGGAAGAAATTTTCTTATGCAGTGAGGGGACAGCTCCACAGCTTTTTCCCATCTTCTTTCACTGAAATGGAGTACAACTAGTGGTGGCTAAACAGTGCATGCAGTCTCCAGTATAAACAAGGACATGCAGATTCAGGGATTTCTTCCACAAAGCAAAACTAAGCTCCAACTGACACACCTCTCTTTACAACTCCAAGATAAATGAGCAGTTACTGACAAATTCAGATGAAGGGCTTTCTTTCCACAAGGTGTATACACCACAGGGAAATTGGCAATGGAAGCATTGATATAGGTGCTGAGACATCCCTTTCATGTGCAGCACTAGGAACTAGGGGGTACAGGGCTGTCTGTGAGACTGAGTCATGCAGAAAGGTTATCCACTGATGAGGTGTTTGCAATCTTCTTTCACATGCACAGGAGTGACTGGTTTTGAAGGCAAGCTGCTGTGATAGCACAGCTGTAGATAGGAAATCTTGTCAGGTACAAAATTCAGATGAATCAGCAGCATTAGGTAGGGCTCTACTGTTTAAGTGCAGTAAGACTTTGGATATTGCTGGAACACCATAAGTCACTAATCAAATAGCTATAGCTGTTTTATTTTTCCATATGCAATGAAAACACAAGCAAGAAAGCCCAGATTGCAGCTGCCTTAATATGAACCTGAAGGAATGCAATGGAAGCTGTCCAAAACTGAGCCAGCAGAGCAGCCCCACACCTGACACCCAGATTTGCCACTTGACTAACTTCAGAGGAGCTTCACTGATTTTCCCCAAGAGATGAAAAGACAGCATTAATCACAGAATCAGTGGAGGTCTCTTAGACAACAGCAGAAAGGTGGAGATGCAACTGTGTTTAGTGACAGTCCAGGTGTCTGACATCAGGTGTTACTCCCTTGTTACTTCCTTGCCAGCTCCCATGATTTTATGCTGCAACGCTTGGTATTGTTTTGAAATGCAGCTGCTGGTCCCATGAGTATAAATTAGTCAGCCTTCATGTTGAAAAGAAGTTGTGAACTTGAAAACATCCATTGAGTGAATCTTTAAGATTCAATTATGTCAAAGAGGGGAAAAAAGGATCCCAGATACCTTTTTAAAAATTCATTATTATCTTTACATTAATTTCTGAGTGGCTTGCAATACAATATTAGCATCTTCAACCCTCTATCACAGTACGACCTTATGGCCTACACGTGAATAAACCAAAACCAGCTGGATGAAAAGTCAAGCTGACATAAAACAATTTTCTGACATACAGCTATAATGGAATCACATCTTCAAAAACATAAAGGAGATCAAAGATAAATATGAAAGTAAGACAGATGTGTTTTTATACTATTTTACAGAAGTAAAGGGATACTAAAAGGAGATTAGGTTCTTAGGTTCTGACAAGGAAAAAAAACTCCAAGCATTTATCAAATCTCTGTGGGCTGTTTTCAGATGAAAAACATCCTTAAGTTCCTACAAGGGGAACCCTTCCACCCCCTTGCACACCTTCTGCTCCACACACACACACACAGAGGCAGATTCTGCTTCTGGGGGCACAATGAGCTGAAAGATTTAAAGGTCTCGCCTGTTTGCAAGGTAAGAGGAGCCCATCCCTTCCATGGCTCTGCCAAGCACAGTCACAGAGAGGCAGAGAGCAGCCTGCCAGGGCAAACTGCACAGCCTCAAGTCCTGGCTTGTGGCATCTCAGTCATTTGACTCATTTTAATTTTACAGTTCTGTAGCGTCAGGTTGAAAATCTAGAAAGCCCTACACAATCAGCAACCACGACAATATTTGCTTTCTCTCTGAGTGTGCATACCATGTTTCTCTCTCAAGGGAAATAAATCTAGGAACCCTGAAAAGTGATGTTTATAACAGCAAGATTGATTTGGCCAAAATTAATGTCTTGTGAAGGGCGATGCAGCCACGCACATATCCTGTGTTTACTTGGCAGAAGAGAGGATGCCCAAAAACCTCAGGTAAAATAGAAAGCAAATTGTATTGCTTGACCTTTAACTTGGGAGGCACCCTCCCTTTGTTCTGGACTGCAAAATGAAAACCCAAGGCAACACAAGCTGCAGCCAGGATGGAGTGGGATGACTAAGAGCACCAGGGAAGGCCCATCTCCTGTGCCTGGTTTGCACCAGCACATTGTGCTTCCCAGACTGGTGCGAGTGGGTACAGAAGGGGCCTAATGCTGGCTGTATCCTAAATGTGCTGCAGCAGGATGCTGACCCTGGCAGGGAGCTCCTCCGGCCATGAAAGGGATTATCCTCCTTATTATCCCCATTTATGGCACATGTGTGGCCTATTTAGGCTGTTTGGATCTGTGGTAGTGTTTCTTTAGCTAATTCAAACCAAAGGCTTTGCTCTATCCCCCCTGTTAAGCAGTTGTTACCTGATTTCAAGCACTTTTTGAGTCATGTCCTGAAAGTCAAGTGCAGACCTGGATGCCTGAGGAAAGACCTGCAGCAGGGCACTACAGGGACACACTCCAGCCCTTTCTATCTGGTTCTGGACAACCAGTTGAGGCTTTGTCAGACCCTGCTGTCATGTCTCTAAAACATCTGGAAGAGGCTGGAATTAGCAGTTCTATTCAGTGTGACAACCACTCCTTCAGGCCCTTCATGGGTATTGGTGCCAGCACATTTAGTGTTGCCTCTCATTGGGGTCTAGCATGCCTTTGCCTCCAAGGGGCCACTGGCCACTCTGATAGATACCAAGCACCAAGATACCAAGCACTGGACCATCCTGCACTGTTCCGTTCCTTGAATTAGCTGAACTGATTACCAGGCCCAGATTTATTCAGGGAGGAGTGAGTCAGGTGGCAGCCAAAGGAAGGTAATAGCAGTTCACAGAAGAGGTATAAAAACTTGCAGTGCCACCCCCAGAGTTCAGCTTTCATTTATATTTAGAAGCTGACAAAACCACGTTTTGCATGCTGCATCTCACTTACAGTTAGCCACAGGGGTCATTCTGCCATAGATACAGATAGAGCTATAGATATACAGATATACATGAGAGTCAATATATATAAATATGTCTTTGCGTAAATGCTTTTTTGCACAGGACTAGAAATCCAGGTTGACTTTGCTGCTCAGTAGGCCTCTTAAGCATGGTATTGTGCAGGCCCTGACCACTTTGCTGGTTTGCAGGCTTGGAGTATCTTGTGGCAGGACACGAGGACGTCCGAACGGGCAGACTCATTGTCAACATGAAAAGTTTTGTCCATCAGTGGAAGTCAGCTCTCGGAAGAAAGGTCTTGGAGATTTTGAAAAGAGACTGCAACTAGAGGTGTGCAACTGCCTAGGGCATTTCTTTATGCACAAAATGCAACAGCCTTCACAGAGAGAAGACCTCTAGCGTGAAAACTGGAATGTAAGAAAATAATGCCAACACACGTAGTCATGCATTCAGAGTTGTAGGTGCTAATTTAACCCTTTCTGGCCAATGTTCTTTCACTTGCCTATAGCTTCCTTGTCAGGGCCTCACCTTGAGCCCTGCTTATCATTATGTTGAGGCAAACAAAAGGAAGGGTGGTGGAAGCTTGTCTTGCTCCAGTGCAATGTTGGAGCAAGCCCCATGAAGCCACTGATCACCCAAGACTAAACTGCCACCCTCAAAGAGCTACTGCTGAGAAGTAAAACACTGCCAGTGCCACTAGTGTGGATCCTGAGTACTTCTAGTGGCCCCCAGAGGATTCTGTGGGGAAGACAATGGCCACAGCGGTGGGTAGGTGCTGACGCCAGCGTGGCAGTGAGAACCACTCTTTAGAAACACCCCCTTACAGGTTAGGACATGGCACCCATCAGAGAGAATTGGGTGCCACTTGCTTTTAACCTGTTTGCCCTGCTGAAGGTTTCAGGGGCTAGATTCTCTGCTGATGCTGTTGAGGAAAGAGCTGCTGGAGTGAATTGAATCTCTCTGCCTTGTCACAGGTATGATACAGGGCAGAGGCCAGCTCTTCACCCAGTGCATGGCTGCAGAGAAGAGCTAGCTGCTGAGGGTGCAGCGTCTCTGAGCTTTTGTGCTTGAAGTGTTAAGAAATGAACCTAGCCCTAGTGTAAATATTTCATTGTATAAAGCACTTTACTACCTGCTGCTTCACAGTGTGGGAAGTCTAATTGTGTTGGGGAAAGAATTTGAAGGTGGCACATAAAAAAAAGCTCCCTGAAACAGAAGCACTCCTGAAGACCCCTTGCAGTTGGACAGCGTTAACAGTATAAAGGGAATGGCCAGCCTGCCACTGGCCACTCAAAATATCTGAGGATGCAATCTGAAAGATAAAGTATTTGCACTGAAGTCCCAGCTAAAGACCAGCACTTGGACCCCGTGGGCAGGACTCCAGCAAGACTTTGCAAATAGAGTGAGGAGAAGAGACTTTGAGATAAAAATGCAATTGTCAGAGGAGAAAAAACTCTGACTGCAGGAAAAGGAGTGGATGCAGAGAATGGAAAGGACTTGCATTCACGTATCACAACCCAACGATTCATGGTGGGCCTGGAGTTTATTTTATTTTATGTTAGTATTTAAGACTGAACATTTTATTTGTTTTATTCTGTGTTATTGTTTGCAATCTATACAGCCATTATACTTCCTCCTTAACAGCAATATGAATATAGCACAGTTTACTGCAATTTTCAGCACTAAAATACATCTTTTCTGTAAAGCATCTTTAAACCACATTGCATAGAGTGTATTTTGTTCATGAGTGTGAGGGAAAAGAAGACGTACAACACCAGAAGAGTCACTAGTCTACCAACCCACTTTACATATGTATTTTTTCTTTCAAGGTCCTGTGGACTCACAAAAAAAGATACTATTTTGGTAATTTGTTTTGTATCTCATGTATGTAATAAATATAATATTATTTCAACATCTTCTTCTCCTGTTACTGTTTATGCCAATGGCAGCAGGGTCTTCATGCCCGAACTAAAGAGTACAAGCAACAATTGCACTGGGTGAGGAGAAGTTGCCATGGGGGATATTTTCCTCACTGGTTGGGAGGCAAAATGCAACACATGGTAGAAAGCAAAGTAGCATGGATGGCTCACAAAAATCCCATTTCAGCTCTTGTTTTGGGAGGTTTATAAGCCCCCTCATAAGAAGGAGAATTGTACCTAAATATTTTCAAATTGGCCAGATCCTTGCCTCCACACAGGTTTGAAGGCTGAGTGGCATAGCAGGTACTTACAAGAAGCAAGTTGGGGATGGCAGAAATAAGGTTTATTCCCTACATTTGAAACTACTAAGGAGAAACAAAAGGCTGTGGGAAACAAGTGCTGTGGCAAAAAGGTCTACAAAAACACTGCAGAGTGAAGTCAAGCATCAGAAATTAGTGGCCAGGGGGTCAAGACATAATCTGCAGTGTGGGCAGCAGCTCCCCAGGTGGGTGGTTAATCAGTGACTACAGCAGCACCCATCTTCCTGGTGGAGGAGAGTACAGGGACAGGCTCTCCTATAAGAGGCAGTCAAGAGACCAAGAGTCTCCAATAGCTCTGTTTTGATTTAAAACTGTGCGTTTACCTGCTTAACATATTTTTAGCTTCATTTTATTTTCATGCCACTAAAAATACATTTGCAATGGCTAGCTGATTCATGTGACCTTGTGAAAGCAGAAGGGTGTGATCCCACTGTCCTAGCCAGCTCGAGCACTGTAGGAAACCAGGATGGCTTTGCTGGCAGTGCTGCTTATAGCATCTTGTCGGACTCCTGTCCTAGCCTTGGAGCTGGACACTGATGGTTTTATGGAAGAAAGGGGTTAACTTCTGTGGGGCAAATCTGCCCATGAGAAATTTCTGTCAGGGGATTTTGGCTGGAAGAAGTGCCCTATTATCAGGAGTGAGTGAGCTGGGTATCAAAGAATCACAGAATTGCTTGGGTTGGAAAAGACTTCTGATATCATTGAATTGAAGCTTTGACCAATCACCACCGGATCAGCTAGACCATGGCACTAAGTGCCATGTCCAGATGTTTCTTGAACACTTCCAGGGATGGTGACTCCACCAGCTCCCTGGGCAGCCCATTACAGTGCTGAACATCCTTCCTATGAAGGAATTTGTCCTGATGTCCAAGCTGAACATCCCCTGGCACAGCTTGAGACTATGTCCTCTTGTCTTGTCTCCTTTCACGTGGTTGTAGAAAGAGAGGTCTCCCCTGACCTTCCTTCTCTCCAGGCTGAACAATCCGAGCTCCCTCAGCCACTCCTCACAGGACTTACCCTCTAGACCTTTTCTATCCCTCTATTCATATGAGATCACAAGATGGCCAGCCAGGCCCTCCTTGCAAGAAAAGTTTCTTTGGACACTAAGTCTTTGCAGCTCAGTGAGTTAATGGAAGCAGCCTGCCTGATAAGCTGTTTAATGCCTGGTTTATCTGTTTACTCCCCTCTGTTACGTGTATAAGAAGAGGATGTCTGTCTCTGCTTATCTGAAGAGTAGATGTATTGCTTGATGATTCCAGGAGTAGCAATGCCTTGACCAGTCCTTCTGTGTGACAAAAATCAGTAGCAGGATTCAGCCCAGTCATAATCAAAGTTGGCAACAGCACCCACAGAAGTGTCTTTTCTTCCAGAATCGTCCCACTGATGCAGACAAAGCTGGCAGCTGAGGCCAGGCTGCCCTTTCTGGGTTGTGCTGCTCCTGTTAAGAGGTGAGTGCTGGATTTTCAGGAACCAAAGATGGGAATTGCCACAGTTCTCCCTAGAGCATCCTCACACTGTCCTTATGCCTGCACATAAGGAACAAGTACCTCCCTGCTGCTGAAGGAAGCATGGTGGAGCCTTCCTTTTTCCAAGGCTGGAGACCAGATGTAAGCAGTGGCCGTGGGTCAGTGATAGGGGCTGGGGCTGCCTGCAGGAGCCCCTGTGCTCCTGCTTGTCTGTCAGCACTGCAGGAGTGAGTCATGTTGGTAACCTGTGCTTGGCTGGAGGAGGCAAGGCAGGTGTGCTGGAACCAGCTGCCACCACAACACTGACCCTGGCTATACACAGCAATACAGCCCCTCCAACACAGCAACATATGATCCAAACCTGGATTCCTCCAAGGCACTCACAGGAAACCTCTTTCACTCTTTCACTCTTCTGGTGAGCACTCCACTCTCTGGCATATGGGTTCTCAGCAGATTCTTTGGCACAGAGAAGGGAATACCTGGCTCCAACTAGCTTTCAGTGCCTCCTTGCACTCTCCAAAGCAAATCCTGTGCCATAAGTATTGTCAAGAACAGGCCCTAAGCCACTATGGCTTTCTCTACTGTCCTCTACCACCACTGCTATGTGTGGAAGAAAGCAGAATAAGCCACACGGGACTGTCCATTAGTTTTCACTAACCTGAAGCTGGGTTCTTGGAGGAGGCTGTACCCAGAAACATCCTACATCCTCCCTCAGAGAGATGGTTTTATACCAGTACCTGGAAGCAGGGTGAGTCTCCCTAGCTGTGCAGAGCCTTTGTGATGGGTACCTCTGCCCAGCCCATTCATCAGGAAGCAGGAGGTGATTAGGTGAAGCATCTGCTTTTATTCAGTTAAAGAGCATCTTTCTCTTTGGATCACCTCAACAGACATTAAGCATGCCTATAGCTCTGAATGCAAGGAGGGCCATGGAGAAGCCACCTGCAGGCCTAGTCACATCCATCCCTGCAGCAGCAGCCAGCCATGGACCCCCAGCAGCATGGCCCCCTGTCCTAGGAAGTGCTGGGAGCATTTGATGGGAGCCTCTTCAACCCAGACTAAGCCCTGTTGGGCTACAGAAGTGCTGTGCCCTCCTGCCATGGTGAGAGGCTGGAGAGGACTCAAGGCTGTGCTGACTGCATGTGCACAGGGCCTGTCCAATCAGCAATTGCTCACCCCTGAGGAATGCAATCTTCCAGTTACAGTGGAAAATTACAGGCATGTTTAATATAGTTGCTCCAGCAGGCTAAATCTTATGGGATATGATCATGTTTACTCCAATGACTGAACATCTGGGACTACAGGCCTGCCTAAATGGAAATCTGGGCTGGTATGGGTAAACATAACAATTCAGGAACAAATAGCTGCAGTATGATTTTTTAAAATATTTATTTTTAGTTATAGTATTGACTTCAATATCAACACAGGATAGAATAAACATTTCAAAAATGTCCGGTGGCTGCTGCCTCAGCATCCACAGGAGCTCTCTCTCTGATAAGGCTGGAGTGGGTCAGCTGTCTGTGGGCCTTCTGGACTGATGTGTTGATATTTTGATGACGGTGTTTCCAAAGCATGCTCTTACCCAGAGGTCACAGCTTCTTGCCACTCTTTTCCCACAGTTCAGCGCAGAAACTTCATTAATGCCTTGTATTGTTTCAAGGGAAGGTAATGATGCCTCAGCAAGCAAAGGCTGGGAAATACACTAGGTATAGGAAACTTGTAGGCATATTGAAAATGATAGCATGGCCAAGAGGCCAATGTGCTGCACCAGGCACTGGGGGAGCCATTCTCTGTGTCTAGCTCATATCCTCACTTCCCCATCACTCTTAGGGACCCTCTGGAGCAAAAGTAATGTTGAACGTGATGTATCATTGATGTGGTGCACTGATGGGTACACTTAAGCCCAACTGAGTCCTGTGGCCCAGAAAAAATGTCATGCCCAAGCTTTGTTGCAATGCCACATGCAGTTCTAGGTATCTCTGAGTACTACCTGGACACTTTCTCAGCTGTAGAAGATATGTAAAAGAAGTTTGCCAGGCCACTGAATGGTCTGGGGGGTGGCATTGTGGGCACAGATGAAAGTGTGTGTGTGTGCGTGTGTGTGTGCATGTGTGTGTGTGCGTGTGTGTGCGTGTGTGTGTGCATGTGTGTGTGCATGTGCGTGTATGTGTGTGCATGTGTGTGCATGTGCGTGTGTGCATGTGTGTATGTGTGTGTGTGTGTGCACGTGTGCACGTGTGTGCGTGCTAGTGTGCGTATGTGTGCGTGTGTGCATGTGTGTGTGTGCATGTGTGTGTGTGCATGTGTGTGAGTGTGCGCGCGCGCGCGTGTGTGCATCCCCATGCTCACTTCTTCATTTCCCAGATGGTGCTCTCTCTGCTCATGTCTCTGAGCTCCCCCTGACCAGACAGGTTGCTCATACTGACTGCATTTCTTTCTTTGACCTCTTGTCTCGGACTTACACACAGACATTAAATCTAGTTATTTAGCACAGGACATGGCTTTTAAGCCATCTGGAAATGAGGGCTGGCAAAAGGCCCTCAGATCTGTATGAAAATTGCTGGGAAGGATAAAGTTGCTTCCTAAAACAAACATTAGTGAAATTTGCCTGAACTGACTTGCTGTGGACATGGATATATGTACGCCTTCTAGCAGGGGCAAAATGCAGCCCAGCTCCAGACTCAGGACACATGCCAAGGTACAAGAACAGGTGAAAAAAGATCAAAACCAAATAGCCATCCATTAGGCTGACATTAACCTGGAGGAAAGGGCATTCCTCACTGCATTTCCTGTGGCAGACTGACACATGACCTCCACCTGAAACAGTAGGAGATATTTCTCACATTATCACCTCAAGATGCATACGTTTAAAAAATATGCTTGCTCTCTGTCTATGCTGTTCATCAGAGCTTTCCTTGATTTGCATCAGGAGCAACTTGGATCTGGACCTCAAGCATTTGTGAAGCCTCTGTGTGGTCAAATTTGCTGCATAATCTCTGCTTGGGCTTTCTGAATAACACCTGTAGATCATTTTTTCAGATACACAAACAAGGAGAGATCCACCTCATCTAATACAAAGTGCTGGTGGCAGATGTTGGTCAAGACAGGATCCCCCGATCCCCCCAGGGTTGCAGAAGAGACCCAGAGCACCCTGAGGGGTCACTACAGCTGCCCAACTGCCCCACAGGGGCAGGCAAGGGGGCAGGAAGATGCACAGGTACTTGTGTAGCTTGAGGAGCATCAGCAAGATGCTCTTGGCATAAAAGCAGGGAATTAAACTAATGCTTAAGGGAAGGTAAACAGAACAGAGGTCCAAGCAAGGACACTGTCACCTCTGCAGCTCTGGGCACATACAATGACAAGGGACCCCAGCCACAGCAGACAAGGAAGCCTCAGCAGACAAGGAAGCCTCAGCGTTTGCCCCTTGCTGGGCGTGGCTGCCTGGACTCGATCAGCCTCTTTCCCTAGAGATCTACAAAAGCAGCCATTCTTCGGCCTGCAAAGCAGGTCCTCAGAAAGGCCCCCAGAGCTGCTGGTGTGACAGGAACAGGGAGGCCAATTCAAGGCAGTCTGAACCTGGTCATGGCAAGACATGCAGCATGCAGTTCTCTAAGGGGGTTGAAAATGTACCTTTGGAGCTGTGTATGCAAAATGAACGTGCCCAGAGCCACTCTGCAATGCAAGCAACCCCCGTCTGTGCCATAAAACACCTCTGACACAGACATTTTGGGAGGGCAGCCCCCAGGCCAGGGGGTCAGCAGAGGATGCAGTGGTGCAGGGCTGAGCCACGAGCCAAGCTGACAACTCTGTGGTACAGATCCTCACCTTCCAGCGCCCGGAGAAGTTCCAGAAAACTGTGTCATTTATTCGCATGTTTGTACCTCTGCAGAAGCAGCACGTCCTACCCTGTGACTTGGCCCCGGCCGCAGCCAACATCTACAAAGGCAGGAGGAAAAAAACAACAACAAGAAAACAGAAGCCAAGTTATGCAACAGAGGGGGAATAAAAATATTTCCCTGGTCGCAGCGGGTGACCGGCAGAAACCCCGAAAGGCACTGTAAATACAATGTGCCGCGGTTCAGACAAACAGCCCGGCCTCGACGCTCCGAGGAGCAGCTCCGGCGGCAGCGCTCCAGGGACCAGGGACAGTGGCGGTGCCGGTGGGACGGGCCAGCACTCCCAGTCCTGCTCGGGGACATAAACAGGACGCCCCACCTCTGGCTGATACCGATCAGCTGGACGAGGCAGAAGAGGGAAGAGGCCGGGGCCCCGCTGTGACCCAGTCACCTCTGAAATGACAAAGCATTATTGCAAATGACAAAATACGAGCGATGTTGCCAAGAGCTTCCACTCCGACGGAAGGGCAAGAGGAGGAGACGATCCGTGGGAGTTCTGCCGCAGACTTCAGTGGGGTCCGCTCCCTTGCCTGGGCTTCATGCTGGTGACTATTTAACACATTAAAAGCAGTAACGACTGAACTCTTCGGAGCAAAAAGCACTTATAATTGGATAATGGCCACTGAGCATCAATAGGTGGGTTGCCTAAAGCCTGAAGAAAACCATGAGAATTTTTTTCCACCCACAGTACTATTATGAAGCTCACAAGGTCCTGCTCTCTGCAATTCCCATTAATCTTACTGCCTGACCTTCAAGATTTATGACATCTTTGTCTGACATTCCTGGGGCAGACAGGTATTGTTACATGCCGATGTAACCCAGGTAGCAGCCACGGGTTGTTCTCCACAAATGACTGCACTCCAGTCAGCTTTGGAAAACGCGCTGCTTTTGTACAGGGAAATACTAAATAAATGAGAATCACTTTAAATTCCAGCTTCCCTTTCCACCCTCAGGGAAATACAACACATGCCAGAGAACAGAAATCACTGCTCATCCTGTATTCAAACAACAGGCTAGCTTAAATCCTTAGAAATCCTTGAATACCCAGCAGATGATGACATACACTGACTCCATACCATACCTGTCATTTAAACCCTCTGTGAATTGAAAAAATCAAATACACTGCAGTTATATAAGCCAGGGGCAAAGGAGGTGTGACCAGCTGGCATCCACATTCTTTTCTTTCCAGGACTCTGATTTCTCTAGCAGTCTTTTTTTTATCCTCTATGTAACATCCAAAATAGAGAGAAATCAAAGAGAACTAAAATAGCAACAGTAAAAGAAAAAACACCATCAGGAGTTCCTGTTCACAAGGCTATCCTGGCATTCATCTGGGGCTGCTGATATATTTAATAGTCATCCAGTCTCTGCCAGCTGGATGCCAGCTTCAAACTTGAACACACAACTGTGATAACTTCTTGCTTCTTGCTACAACTCATGCACTGTGTTGGCAGTCCAGCTTATTCTGAGGAACCGGTTATCTGAAGGCATCCTGAAAAACAGACCTACATAGGTAATCTTCATAGGTAATCTTTCCCTCACCTGGGGAAGCAAGGATTTTGCTTCCACATTATATATATTAAGGAAGGTTTCTTTTCTGAGTGACTTGTAGCAAATAAAGCCTATTGCCTATTGCTTTGCTGGCAAAGGAATATGAGTGTAACCATCATTTTAGTACAATTTCTGTAATGTTATGAATGTTTCTTCATTGAACTGAAGAAACATTTTCATTTTAATTTTAATTATCTGTAGTCCATGGAGATACGTCTTCCCAATTCCCTCTCTCGAGTTGGTGCAGAATTGCACTCTGTTGGTGGATGCTGGTTACACTAAGTGCTGCCCAAAGAAGTTTTCTCCCAAAAGACTGCAGTGTCTGAGGGCTCGGGGGAAACCAGAGTTTGGGGGAGAAGTGTTGTCCCCTCTGTCTTCTTTGGAGGATTTTGTTTTCCTTCCCTGGCACTACTTGGGAGCAGCATGGAGCTAGGCCTTCATGGCTGGCAGTGCTCACACAGTAAAACCACCACACCTCCCCCCTCCCACAGTCCTGAGAGAGGCTTTGCAGCCCATCCCCTCTACCAGCAGGCCACTGGCAAGTAGCAGATGTCACAGGGTGGAGGCAGGAGTCACTGTCTGGCTGCAGGAGCCACCATCCCTGGGAACACATGCTAGCTCACAGCCTGCTGGTGATTGCTGTGGAACAAGCCTGTTGGGAACCAGTAATATACAGCCCTTCAAAGTCTCTGGTTTGAATCCACCCAACTTCCCACCCCTGGAAGTGCTCAAGGCCAGGTTGGATGGCACTGTGAGCAATCTGGTGTAGGGGCAAGTGTCCCTGTTTGTGGCAAGGGGATTGCAACCAAATAACCTTTAAGGTCCCTTGTAACCCCAAACCATCATGTGATTCTGTTTTCCAGCACACGTGAAAGCTGTCACAAAACATAAAGCGTGGCTTTGGAGCCCACCAAAAGCCACTTCTTGTAGGCTTGGGGCATGGGGAGATCCCTCAGTGAGCATGCAGACATCTGAGAGGCAGTAAGAGTCACATTTTGCAAACCAGAGGTGCTACAGACCTCACTCACTGCAACTAAGTGGGTTTATCCTAATGACTCACAAGCTGCTAAAGGTACCATTTCCACTGCAATTTTCTCTCTGTCACTCACTGATTAAACACCATTTTAATAAGCCATAAAGAGCCATACTGACTCTTCCTTTCTCTTATTGTTAAGGAAATGTTCAATTGGCCAATTATATTAAGC
>WEIU01005269.1:253749-278955 GCA_013389925.1 Aegithalos caudatus | reverse complement strand
ATTCCTGTTAAGGGTTCAACTGTTTTGCCCTTTATAAACTGAGAAACGACCTTCAGATATCACTTCCAAGCCAATGCAATATTTGCACGTGTTATAATTAGATTTTGGTTTTGTTGCTGGTCAAGGCTGCAGTTACAATGCTTTCCACTGCAAACCCACTTGAGCTGTGGGACTTGGCCAATGATTCTCCAAACCTTTTCTCATCAACGAAACACAAGTTATTTTTGAGAGGGCTGGTGCCTCCACATGCTTTTTTTCCCTTGATGCTGCCATGCATCTATGATAACTTTATTAAGCAGAGAAGGAAATAATAAAAGTGACCTATTGTAGCATACACTGTGAAGGATTCTTTTTTTTTTTTTTTAATGCAAATGGTACACAATCAAATCCATTTTGGCTCTGTATCACATTGTGTGACAAGAGAATGAATAAGCAGAGATAGCTACTGTTCTGAGCAAACAGACACAAAAAACCCCACAGTTAATAAATTTTTCCTTGACTTTGCCTCCCTCACATTCACAGCCTTGGAGCCCTCCAGTATCTTTAGCTGCTGATAGGCTGGCTGCTGTGCTCGGTGTGACAGTGAATTCCAGATCCCTGTGCTGTGCCTGTCCCTCCAACCCTCGCTGCCCTGGGAAGGTCCTTCCAGGCACTGGCTTCTGTCACATCCTTCCTGCAGAGCAGCTCAGGGGGGCCTTGAGGCTGATTTCTCCCACATTCACAGCAGTTCAGCACACATTTCGGGGCACCCTTGCATGAGCAGCAGCTGTGCTGGGGGAACATGCCTGCAGGCAGCAGGGGCTGCTGCCTGCCATGGTTCTTGGGTGCAAGGGCAGTACTGCTGCTGAGGGTGAGCACAGGGAGCTTTTCCAAACAAGTGACTGCACAAAACAGTGACAGGAAAGGAGATGAAGTGACAATAATGTCCAAATGGAACTGAGATGGTTGCTGCAGGCAGAAATGTCCCCACTGTGCATGTGTACCATGCATGGGCACTGTGAGCTTCTCAGAACAGAGCATTTAAAAATATCCTTTTACAAAGGGAAATGGCTAACATTAGCTGGTGGCAAGGAAGAATCTGTATGAAGACATCAAGTATGGTAAAAAACCTGGAAGTGGGCAAAAAAGGCAACCACGCAAAATAATAATAACCACCTCAAATAACCCAGCAGGAGCTAGCAGTCAAGGGCTTTGAAGAGCTGAATATCTGTAAGTCTTGTCTTCTCCAATACAAATCATCCAGGCACATTACAAAACTTGCAGTCCATATTTAGTAAGCACTTTCATTGGCAGGTGTGGGGATGCATGTTGGGGAGTATCTGAGCAGCAATCTCAACACAAGTGCTCAAAGACTTGTGCTTTTTACAGCTATACCTCTTGGTTTAGCAAAAAGTGCAACTCCTTGATGAATACCTTCTTTCAGCTCTTCCCTTAGACCATCACGGACACAAGGCTGACTCGCTAGCACTCCAAACCTCAGCTCCCTAAAAGCAGAGACGATTTTTCCCCCACCAACACCTGACCCCACTTGGGCCAGGGGCTGGCTCCTGCCCATAGCCAGCCAGGCGCCAGCTGGGAGCAACATCTGCATTGGGAATGGCTCCTGGCTGGCACCTCGCCAGCCTTGCTCCAGGCAGCCGAGGGCAGAGCTCAGTTCCTCGGGTTGATTGCTGCACCAAAGGTCTGCAGGGCAAATTGCACCACACTACCTGGCACTCCGCAGGAGGCATGGATGTGCACCCATGGGCCTGCAATTTACATTTAAAGAATTAATAAAAATTCCAGGCTAGAGAGCTTCTGTGGAGTTTATAACCTTGACATTTTTTAATCACCCCCTGCCTTGTTTCTTTTCCCCTTTTTAACGAAACCAACCCATACAAATTAGTATTTGAAAGTATGCAATTAGCAAGCTGCTCCTGCAGCTATGCAGTTCTCCTGCCACCCAGTTTCCCAATGGGGGGAAATCAAGAATAAAGAACAAAGAAAAGAATTTGCTGCCCCATATTAATGACCGCTGTTTGAGCACAGCATTTGTATTTTAAATGAATAGCTTGCTGAGGACAAAAAGGTCAGAACTGCATTTTATGGTAGTGACAGAATAGCAGGAGGACAGAAGAAAGGCGAAAGCTGCGAGCAGACAGGCGGAACAACACGCTCTGCTTGCTGGAGAAGCTGGGATCAGCGCCTGGCCACACTGAGGCCACGCGTTCAGGAGTCAGAATATGGGAGTGGTCCTGCAAGGTGGTGGGGACAGTGGTGGGAGAGGAGAACACACATCTCAGCCGGCTCAGTGAGGTCTGAGGCATACAGCATGATTCAGGCATACTGCTCAGCCCAGTGATCCCCCCCCAAAATCCTTCCTTCTGCAAAGCCATATGGATCCATCTCCTTGGAAATGGGAAGTTTTCATGAACTCTGAGGCCCTGATTGTGCATTGTACCTCAAGGCACTGCCTATGGATACATCAAGACCCTACCAACATCCAGCAAGAAAATCTGTGCCTTTGTGTTGAGTGCAGCTATGTGGGAATGTGCCCTTTATTATCTTAACATCTTCAGATTGCCTGAAGTTAAATCTAAATTGAGAAACCCAAATGAAACCTGATATTGATTCAAGTATATTGCAGAACTCTAGCCCATATCCATGGGTATTGATCAGCACCTTCCTGGGAGCTGAGCCTGCTGGCTCTTAGAGGCTTCAGAAAAAGGTGAGCCAGTATGGGACAATTTTAACTAATAATATGCAATCTGAATAAAAGAGTCACACCACAACTAACAACAAAGTTAGCCAGAAAGGAAAGACAAAGTCACCCAGGGAACCCTGAGATGGACACTCCACTGGGTTAGTACTTGAGCAGCCAACTTCTAGCCAACTTCTGTGAAATTGTTGAGAACAGTAAGAAGCTTCTCCAAGCACAAGGGCTTGTGCCACTAACCTTTCCTGGTGTGAAGCTGCCCATGGTCCCAGTGTGCCACAGGGACTGACTGGATCCCTGCAGGCTGTGTCTGGGATGTGTGGCTTGCTGCCAGACCTCTGGATGAGAGGTGCCACACTTGGCACCCACAGGGCACCTCCCTTCCTTTGCCCAGGAACATCCCCAGCCTCCTGAGCAGCCTCCCTGCTGCTTTGAACTGTGGCACTGTGACTCTGCAGCTCCAGCAAGGACCAAACAGTGATATCATATTGGTACACAGTCAGAGAGAAGGCAAAATCTGGTGCCTTGCCTCCACCATGCCTTATTTCCAGTGGGTTTATTCCTGGTGCTCTACAGTGCCCTCTTCTCCTGCTTGGCGTCATTCCTGTTGTTGCCATCACCTCCTGCTCACTGCACATCTCCTGGCTACATCAGCAGAAGCCCACAGTGGCCAGTCTGGTCCTGGAGTGTTTGCACCCATTTATGGCTTTCCTCAAAGGAAAGATGGACCTATTGCCTCAGCCTCATGGCAGCTCTGACTCCATAGCAAAGTTTTTGAGGGAAAAGTAGGATATGTTAAAGCTGAGTGACTGCTGAGCTCCCTCATTGACTACCAGAGGACAGTAAATAACTTTTCATTAAGTGCATGTTTCTGGCATTGTAACAAGCCCTTACCTGCAATTGTGTGTGAAGCAGAAATGGCCTAAAGGCATCACACCTGAAGGAAAAATTCCAGGCCCTTCAATAATGTATTAACATTTTTAGCATACATTCAAAATGATTAGTGCAGTAGGAAAAACATGTGTTCTGGTCTCTGGGGCTTTGGTAGTCCCTGAGAAAAAAGAAATGCTGCAGCTTTCCAGCAGTTACTTACTTACCAGCATACATCCTTCTTTTAAATATTCAAGCCAGAACAGAAATTAGAAAATGTGATGGAAAGCAATGATGGCTGCGCAAAGAAATGCACTTTTTGAACCAGAGTAGTTAGGAATGTGTTCCTGGAAAGAGTGACTGTAAATCTGTGAGCCAGATAAAACTGATCCTCTGCCACCCTGACTCCCCATGCTGGTTTGAAAGTAAAACCAGTGAGAGACTCCAAGTCAGAAAATACAATTTAATAGGAGGAATAAAAGTGAAATAAAATAAATGTAAATAATACAACCTGACACCCTGTTAGTTAGGATGGTGGTCCAGATGAAGTGGTCTTGTTGAAGCAGTGATCCTATAGAAAAGGTCTGGTAGCTCTGGTCCTCCAGGAGTCCAGCAGGTAGGAGCCACCCATGCTGTCCCAGATTATATCCAGGTGGGAATGCTTGGCTCCTCCCCCTGGGTGGAGCATCTCACACTGGGCTGATATCATTCTATGAGTCATGCAATGGGTCCTTGATTGCCCATTAAACAGAGAGAGCTCCCAGAGGGAGTTACCTGTGAGTCATGCAGCCAGGCATTGGTGGCCCATTAACAGAAGATAGCCCAGAGGGAGGGGGCAAGAGAAAACACTGCCCCACCTGCTTTCAACAGCTCCTAAGGGTGGTGATAGAATACATACTTTGGGCACATCTTACATTGTAACCTAGGACACTCCCCTACCCATGATTCTCCTACAGCAGCTCAGAGATACCTGAGAATCATTCTTGGCCTTTCTCCAGGCACTTTGGCTATGAAAAGAAACAGCCAAAAAAGTATCTCTTTAAACAGGTGTTCCCATGGTGCAGGTTAGTCCTTATATTGATTAGAGCTCACAAAAAAAACACATTCCAGGCAAGCAGGGGTGGGGAAAAGTGTTATTTCAGGAATCATCATCCAGTAGGATTGACAGGCTGTTAATTATTTTTGTCTGTTATGGAGCTGGAGAGAAAGAGGTGCTGGTGTTGGACAGGATGCAGAGGCAGCAAAGGCTTTACTGATTTGTCCTTCCACAATGGCACCTGAGGCACTGCATGGAGTCCCGGCTCAAGAATCCATAGCAACAGTGGCCGAGACGGACTGGGGCACGTTGCTCTGGGCTTCTACATGGCACCAAATGCACCTGCAAGAGCAGCTAGGAGGTTGTCACAGCTTCATCAGAATTTGCTGAATGACCCGAGGTGCTGGGTTGGGCTGGTGAAAGCTGGCCATGACCCTAGGGCAGGGTTTCCACAGCACTTTCAGCTGCTGGAGTGCCCTAAGATAGGTGGCACCCTGATATGCAGCACTCCTCCCCCAGTTCTGCCACAGGTTTCTGGAGGCAAAGAAAATATTTCGGCCTTAGCTTTAATTCTTATCTAAAAACCCAGTTTGTTTCTTGCTTTCAGGAATCAATAGGACAAAGGTGCATGGACACAGGAAAACAACTTCAGAGATGCACCTTACAAAGATGATTTCTGTTCCTACCATTTTTCTGGTTTTGCCAGTGCTTGTACCAAGGTTTCAGCAACCTACAGCACAAAAGTCTGCCTGGAAATATTCTGCATAAACTGTGCCAAAGTTCAGCCAAACAAATTTGTCTGGCACGAGCAAGAGACGCGGAGCAGGAATTCTTAAAAAATGCTAATAATGTCTCAAACTATTTTTTCCTTAGCTGGGAAATCATTCTGCTTGAAATAGAACAGGCAGGAAGATGATGAAGAATTTTTATAGCAGTCCCTGAGCCACAGAACACAAGCAAATTTTGTTCTGTTTGGGATGGCTTAGAAAACATTTTCAGCCCTTTTGTGTAGATGAGTTTTCCATTTAGTGGAAGGGAAAATAGCAATATTAGTGGTCTCTCTTTGCACTGTCAGCCTCTGTACTTCCATAGAGACAGAGACAGAAAATTTGCCTCCATTTTCTTTCACATTGCATTAATGTGAATGAAACACATTCGCAATTTGTCAATAGAGGACTTAGCACAGCAACCCTGCTTGCATCAGTAAGTCTTTAAGCTCCTCTGCCCTTTCTGCCCCATGGCTGCATTGATCAATAAAGAATAGGCCTTATTATATTTGTGGTGGCTAAAATTAAAGGTCTATCTAAACAAAGTAAACTAAGCCTTCACACTCATCCCCTATCTCTAGCTTGCTTAAATCCCTTTGCTTAGGTTCTATAAATTTGGTGGGAGAACACTATGCTGGGAGAGTGTTAAAGCTGGAGGTGGTGCAGTTATGTACTGACAATGGTGGGGTCTTTGCCAGATGTGAAACCCAAAGGCACACAACTGATGTGCTTCATGCCCCATGTTCATATAAATAGAGAGTGCTTTATCCACATTATTTTTATAGTTCCCAAGATGCTGTTAAAAGGGAAAGAGAATCTGTGACAAATTTTCAGACTTGAAAGCATCTGATTTTATATCCCCAAATATAAATATATTATATTGGGATATAATTGTCTGGGTAATCTGGAAAAGGATGAACCAGCCACCCCTTGTCAATTATGTCTCCATCCATCCATTTATACAAGCATGTATCCATCCAGGTGATGGCTGACATGCTTTTTGGAAACAAAAGAAAGGAGAGGGTGAGGAAAGACTACTCCACCTCAACACTGCATCCCACACACTGCAAAGCACAATTTTGCCCCTCACATGTGCCTCCATTCCCCTCAAGGTATCCTCCCAATCCTGTCCACAGCCAACTAGAGCACTGTATTGTACACCCTCACGTTTCCTAGAGCCCTCCCAAGCTCCGGCAGCCACTTCAGAACTTTCCTTCTCTCCAGATAACCCCACTTCTCCTCCTTCAGGTCCTGACCATCACTCACCTTTCTCCTCCAAGTCTCTTTAGTCCTTCTGGCCTCTCTCCCAGTCCTGCTCCCCAGGTGTTTGGGGAGCATGGCTGTTGTCCCCTCACTCCCTTGTTGTCCCATAACACTGTTCCTGCCACGGCTGGTGGAGTCACCTGGTCTGTCCCTTGGTGGGCTCACAGATCCTCTATGTGAGTGGGTGAAATCCCAGGGTATGGCACCACGCATCTTCCAGGCAGCTCCACAAGAAAATGGTCCCACCTAAGAGGAATCAAAGTTTCTAGGGGATGCCTAACTAGAGCTGGGATACTGAATGTCCCAAATTGCTAACACTTACAGACATGAGAGACCTTTGCTATCACTTGCCCTGACCTCTCCACCACAGCCTTACTCCTCTGTGCTGTGACAGTCCCCTCCTCAGAAAAGCACACTGCTGTCTTTCAAGGAGTGGGAGAAGTTGCAGGGTCTGTTGCCTCCAACCCTGTGCCTTTAGTTGCCTATTAAAGGAGTAAAAATTAGAGGCTGAAGGTCATGACAAAGAGGGTGCTGGGAATGGGCAGGACGAACATCCTCAGCATCCCTCAGAAAACCTCTGAGAAACACACAGCTACCCTGGGATGCTTCAAACGTTACTCTTCAAAGAGAGAAACCTAACAACTAAAACAGGCTCTTGGTGTTTTCTGCAGAAGGTATGTGCTGCCCCTGGGTAGCAATCAGCATCTTTCTCTCCTTACTCCTGCTGCCTTCCAGCTTACTGCCTGCTCCCAGAAAATCCTCCCACCTGGCAAACCTTTGGATTTGCAGACTTAGAGCAACTACCATTTACTGCTCACACCTGGCTCATATCACACTCTTCCTGGCAGAAATAGCCCTGTAGCCACAAGCTTTGCTGTGTCTTCAAGGTGCTCGGGTCCCCACCAGACCAGGGTGCGCAGCAAAAAGAAAATTCAGTCCACTTTTTATCATTCCAGTAATCCCTCAGGGAAAGAAAGCCATCTCAGTGTGTGGGCAGCTGAAGAGCCAGCCTAGGACTGGCTCAAAGGACTTCATCCTTCCCATACTTGCTCTCCTTGCAGCAGAAATATTCCTGCTGTGCTAATGGGATTAAAAAGATGGGTACCCCAGCACTAAGAATTAAGAGAATTTGAGTTCAAAACACCACTGAGTTTTCTTTTGAAATGGCCATGTAAATTCACAAATTATTAGCATATAGAGATCAAAACTTCCACATTAGTAAACACAAAAATGGACTTGGCACTTTTTCTTAAATGAAAATGTTATGAACATAGTGGAGTTTATTTGTAGGCCACGGCATTATGGTAAGAGAACATAAGCTTTTAGGGCAGACAGTTATCTGCCATAATAATTCTGTCTTTACTCATTAACAAACATCAGTAAATGCGTGCTGTAGACACCAATATAGGGAAGTGTTGGGTACAGTGGCTTCTTTGTGAATGAATCGTCTTTCTCTGAGAACTAGACCGCCGATAATTAATTATCTCAATGTCTTTGATCTATTTACTTTGCACATATTTCATCTGTTTTGGTTTGTTACTTGCATTTCAATGACCTCTCACATTACGGAGCAATTCCTTCTGTTGGGAAAATTGCCTTTCCCTTTCCCATGGGAGCAGAGCAGTGGACTAACTGCTTCGCAGAGATGACAGCTCCATTTTTTTACTTCTGTGAGGATGACTGCACTGATTTAAGGAATCTGCCTATACAGCTGAGTTCACTTTGCTCCTATGAAGCCTATGTATGCACGTTTATAGCAAACTGCAAACTGTCTTTGGACTGTAAAGCTGTTTGCCTGTTTCCAGTTTTAAAGTTTAAATGTGAACAGAAATGGCAAAGGATCACTTTCATTAAAGATGTCTCCTACTCATAAAAAGCAAGATTATCTCTATTTGTAACTACTAGTTAAACACTTTATTGTACTTAACACAGTAATGACAGTAAGATGGGGTGTATATTGATGTACCATAGATTTTCCCAGGAGCAGTTTCATTAAGTATTACATGTTATGAACTGGAGTTTTTAAAAAAAAGTGTCTTTCCTTTCCTTTCCTTTCCTTTCCTTTCCTTTCCTTTCCTTTCCTTTCCTTTCCTTTCCTTTCCTTTCCACATCCATGAAATCCATGTGGGACTTTTTTTTCAGATTATTGGCATTGGAACATCTTGGGAAGTTTCCAATTTCTTCCTTGCACAGGCTGTTATTTCTGACTATCTGGTGTTTTAACAATTTATGTCGTGCATTATATGTTATGGTAAAAGCACACCTGAGGAGGGACTAGCAAATATTTTTTTATACTTCTGGTTTCCACTCTTGAAAAACAACATTGAAAAATGTACAGCAAACAACTTTAACTGGAACTACTGAAATCAAATCAGAGTTCATTTCACATCCAAAAGCTACGGCTGAGTCCAGTTGTAGTTTGTTATAACCTTGCTCATTCCCCTACAGACCAGTACATTATTTCAGACATAATTACTTCTAAGTTGATCTATACTGGACAGATTGAGCTCAAGACAAGAACAGTGTATTGCCAGAAGACAAGTTATGTCACCTCATCACTGCAGGAGGGTGACAGCAGGAGTCTGCCAAGGACACTGGAGTGCAATTCACACCCTGTGTCTCCAGGCCAGGGACTCAACCTACAACCCTTGAATGCTGCTGTGGTTTGAATGTAGCCTGCTTCTGTGCTCCAGCATAACACTGTCAGCAGCCCTCTCTGGTGTTTGCCTTCATGGTTCTTCTTGCAGGAAGGGCCAAATTTGATTGGTTTTGCTTGCAGGGTGATACTAGGGCATAAACAACATTTGCTCTCTTTTAGTTTTTTTATCGACTGAACAGCTGCCCTTGAACTGCACCATGAAGCAAATTAATTTGTCTGAGCTGATAAAGTATAAAACATATTGGACAAAGAGCTCAGCAAAAGGATGTTTTAACAAAAGATGTTTTGTACTTGCTTTGAGCCACCATGATGCCCAGGCAGAGGGAGGAAGAAGAGGTGGTATCCCACTAGCTCTCCCAGCTCTGGACCTGAGGTATTTGCAGCCAGACTTGGGATTGTCCTATCTGCCACTGCCCCACTAGTCCCTCAGCAGTACCTTCAGAGGCAGCAGCCACTGCAATTCTAATACTCTTTTCCTCCACTTTCTGTGCCAGGGAGTGGCCAACAACAGCAACCAAGGGCTGGAATGCCAGTACATTATATATCTGACACAGAAGAGCAGTGCTGGCAGCATTTTAAGTCACTCTGCAAGAGGCAGTCTTTGAACAATGCCGTGGGAAGCATCCTCCCTCCTTTCATCAGCGGCTTATGCTTAGGGGACACAAGTGCCTTGCCCAGAACCACAGAAAGATAAGTTGGGGCTTAAAGAGGATGAGATTTTGTCTTCCAGACCCCAACAATCAGACTAGCAGCAGGCAACCTTTCAAAGTCCTGTACCATGCTGTCATTTTCAACATTAAAGACTATGTGCACTGGGAAAAAAGCAGCAGGAACTAGGAGGGTCATGGCTTTTGGCAGGACCTAGCCTTCTCAACAGCAAGACCTCAGAGCCCCTTATAAACACTTCTCTAAAGGTGCCATAGTGCCCCATCCCTGTCTTGCTGTTACTCTGCTCTTTCACCATGAGCATGTGCTGCCATGATTTACTTCCCACATTAGACCACATACTTTTTCCACTGAAAGGAAAATTCAAAATCTCTGTCCGTAGTAGGAAAATACAGCTATGAAAAGAGGAAATCTGATCCTTGACTCCCGAGCTCACAACACAGACAACATTTTATGCCTCTTCCAGGAAAACAAAAATTTTTGTTTACTGCAAATGCTTCCTTTTACACTCATTCTATGTCACCAGTTGCAAAAATCCCTTCTAAAGTTTAATATAAAGCTTCAGCTCGAGACAAGGAGACAAGTAATTCATTCCTATCAGTCTTTTTTTTTTTTTTTTTTTTTTTAAGAAGAAGAAGAAAAACTCAAGTCCCTGCAAGGTAACTTGCTTATGTGGTTATCTCAGACTGCCCTCTTATGGCAAAATTTTAAACTGTACGTTTTCTTAGGCTTTTCAAAGATTTTGCAAGTTTGGTTACTGAAAAGTCTACTCTTAAAAGTTACTGAACAATGAGAGGGAAGAAGCCATGGTTGCCTGATTGATTTCTGTCCCACACAGTCCTGTCACTGAGTCATCCTGCCAGTCCCAAGCACTGCCAATCCCCTGATCAGCAGCTTGGCCAACACCTGGTACCCTTGTGTTTGCCCATCCTTCCTCCTCTGGCAGAAGTATGCCCAGCTGGTGTATGTGTTCAGGAAGTTTTCTAACACACTTGTGCTTTACACATGCATACACACTGCTCTTCACATACATCAGAGAAGGCCTGATTTCTGGAAGTGTGTCTTTCATGCAGGATGAAGGCTCTCAGTGGTCTCCAAGTCCCTACAAACTGGAGGATTTTCTCAAACACAGGACCAGCTGTGACAAGGTTTTGCTGAAGCCATAGGTGAGCTCTGCCATGCTGCAGGCAGCTCCAGAAAACCAGGACTGAATTACTGGCCACCAAAGTGATCCTAAAGGCCACTTCAGCTGGCTATGAACAAATGTGTGGATGTTGCAGAGCTCTGCATGGAAATGACTGGAAATGAGCAAACAGACAAGGTAATCTGCAGCCTCCACTCCAGCCCTTTGATGCTGCTCTGACTACTTTGGTCCTGACTGCTCCTCCGCAGGGAACTCATCTTTCCCCCCATACGGTGGCCTCTTCTGTGAGTGAAGAAAGACACCTGCAAAGGAGCTTCTCCCCATTTTAGAGCAAAGGTGGGGAGGAATCGACCTAATCTGTGCATTCATGTCATCTATTCAATGTACAAATGCCTTAAACCAGCAGTCACTTCAAACATGCAGTCTACACAAATGGTAGAGAGAGGACTGGAGAGCGCACTTTCACTGCCCCTTAAGCCATCACGGTCCTCACTGCGGCGACTGCCTGGACACTCGGAGCCTTGCTGCGTGGCACTGACCACGTTCAGCCGTGATCCTTACCCGATGCTCCCAGCGGGGCTGGGGCGCTGCAGCGTGCCCGAGCTCTTCCACATCCACCCGGTAGAGGACAGCAGTAGGGTGTCCCACAGCAAGCTGCTTCTCACAGCCCGCAGGCACGGCGGATGCATCCATCCACCTGGCTATAAACACATCCAAGTCAGCAGAAAGTAATCCGTGCACATGAGAGCAAGGAACTGGTAGCTCACGTGACATTTTGGTAGCAAGGTCTGGCTCAGGAAGGAAGCTCTGCTCCCAAATATTGTCAGTTTAAGACATTACTGCTTTCTTCTAGGTCAGTGCCCTGGGTCTTTTGTAGCTGTGTGACAAGGAAAAAACACCAAGGATGTCACCTGCGGTGTACAGACCCTTGCCAATTGCTCGAATTCCCGGGCAGAGAAAGGAAATTATAGCAGCAGCATTGCTAGTTCTAACGGTGACCTGAAGAAAAACTGTCTTTAATTTCCAGCCACACAGAGACACAGATTATTTAATCCACAGATCTATTTACATTACTTAATCCACAGATCTATTTACATTCTCTCTCCAGCACCAGTGTGTCTGAGGAACAGCCCTCTCCTGATGGCAAGAACTTACAGGCTGGGGAAGGGACCTACATCATTTCTGTGACCATATAGTCCTCTGGAAGAATTTATTTCCTCTTAGAGATGATTTATAGATACCGAGGTAACTGGAGTACAGGAACAGATACTTGACTCATCAGCATTTTTTTCAGTCCCATTTGGCTCCCTGGTCTTAGTGTATGTTACCTTGCCTGAAGTTATGAAGCCTCAATGTGACCTCTTTTATTTAGATATTTAATCTGGAAAATCAATACCCTGTGCTTTTGATTGCAAAACCAGAAGTCACACCTGGTTAATGCATTACAGTCCTGAACAGACTGAGAAGGAAGCCCATTTATAACCACAAAACAGCAACTTCAAAACTTGTCTATGGATTTGACATGAGAAAGTGTTATATTGTATGAATGTCAGCAAAATACCATCCCTCAAAATTAGAAGAACATAAACAAGAAAGAACTGAGTTGCCAGAAGACCAAAATTCAACTCATTAAACCCCTGAGGAAGTAAAATAAATAAAGGTCTGGTTCCTTTCTCATGAGCAGGTGCTCCTGCTGTGAAAACTCTTTTCCCCCAGGAGACACTAGCTTACCTGATAATTCAGCTTGGGAAATGGGGCTGCACTCCCTGTAGTGACTTAGAATAATTAATTTTTCTCCCTCAGCCATCTGCTTCCCTATGTGGAAGATAGAGATGATCACCATTATGTTTATTGCCTTATCTGTCTTGGATGATGGATTGCATGAGCCTGAGAACTTTTACAGGCTCCATTTCATTTGAACAGGGAATGTAACATTCGAGGTTCTACTTTCCAGGGTGCCAGCTTTGGTCCATGAAGCCAAGACTCCAGTCCCCCAAACAAGAGTAGGTTTGAACATGATACAGTAAAAGGCAGATGTGTCAGTGCCAAAAGACACTCTGCACAGTCCTGTGTAGTTCCCTTTCCAGCTGTTTCCTCCAGAGCCACTGTGAGTGGAATTTGTTTCCTGGTTCTTGTCCTCAGGTACCCTGAGGTCCAGCAAACTCTGATGTTTGGACCCAAACAGGATCCAAACATATTTTTGCCCCATTCCCTGAGCCAGGCACTCTTCTCAGTCCATGACTGCCTCATGTCTACCTTTAAAGAGCCCCCTAACTGCCCTTGGGATCTTGCAGGCTGAGGCGCAGATTCCATGTTTTTGTTTTTCCCAGCTGTTTTCCCTCACATGTGGTTGCAGACAGGCAGCATGGTGTATATCTTCCCTCATCTTTGACAGAGCAGCTTGGAGCCTCTGACAGCCCTTTGTGGAGGGCAGGCAGCATCCCATACCTCCTGCTGTTTCAGAGAGGGAGAGGAAGCTGTGCATGAGGTGCCCTGGGTAAAGAAAGTTTTAAAAAGGATCTTTAAATCATCCAAACTATTAAATATGTGACAACTCCTTTGACTACATAATTCATTTATCTCCATTCTCTCCCAATAATAAAGTGGGTATGGCACAAGCAGGGAAACGCCATGCAAGATTCTTAAATTGAGGACAGGCCAATTCAGTGCAGTGCAATTGCCACTCGTAGTGAGGATGAGGAGCTGCCTTTGCTCCAGATTAACCTCTCATCTGGACCAGCTAGGTCCAAACCTAGCTAGGTCTTTGCCCAGCCTCACCCAAAAATGCTTGGGTTTATTCAACTTCCTTGCACATGCTGACATCCAAGACGTCTGCATCATGAGATGTTGTGAGAGCTCCAAATGAAAACACACCAGAAAGACAGCATCCTTTGTCCATGTGGTAAGAAGAAAATCTCTGCTTAAGCTGTCTTAGAGGAGCCTGTACAGACCTGGCCTGGGGCTTAAGCACCAGGGAGTAGCAGAGGTATCTGCAGATCCTTAGAGGTTAGTTTATAACCAAATGAAAGCAAACTCTGGACTTCCTGAAGAATGTTGGTCAGTGTTTAACAAAATTGCAAGAAAAAAAGAATCACAAATTTTTAGTTTTAAAAATAGCTCTGTGTTGCTGTTGGACACAAAAATGAAGAGCTTGACTACAGTTAGAAGAAACATCAGGTTTTATTTACAGCTTTGTGCAACTGTTTTATAACATGCTGCACTGAAGAACCACATAATCGGTCATATAATTGTTGTAAAAACAATACTTCTCTTCATTGGTTAAATAACAACACTTGGAAGAGGAATAGCCAGGAGAGCCCAGAAATATTATGAAAACAAAATGGCTATTTACAGAAACTGTCCTCGAGAGAGGGATTTTTCCCAAGGGAAGGAAAACCAGCAGTCTGACAGGCTGAAAACCTTACAAACTCAGAAAATCAGACCCACAGCTCTGTTAACTGAGGACATTGGTAAAAATGGGCACTTTCTGCAGCCTCAGTGACTGCCTTGTTTTCCTTATACCAGTCTGGATGTCTTTGCAAATGCTCAGACTCCTGCTGGTTTTACCTTTTATTTTAAATAACAATTTGAAGGCTCTTCACTGTGGCTGCCATCTTTCTGACCACAAACTACGTACAGTGGTTACCACTGGAAAGCCCCAGTTCTTATCACCAGGGACCACACCATTTAAGGCCTGGACATTGCAATTTGCTGCACAGCAGCAGTCTGGCAAGTCCATGTGATGCCCCTTGTGTCATGCCCAAGTCACCACAGGATCTATAATTAGAACAGGACATGACTGTGGCATTGTGGTGAACACTATCAACAACTTCCTTTCTGCTGCAACTTGCAAGAGGTTGCTGCTGATATATCCAGGGACTTATGAGCCTAGCTGAGATGCAAGAGTGTTATTTTCTCCATCTTGCTACTTCCCTGTCTGCACTGATGTTTATTTCCCTTGCTTCTGATTTGCTCTAAGTGCCTCAGTGGAGGGACCATCTTTTCATCCTGCTGTAGCAGCATCCATGACTGTGAGGCCCCAGTCCCTGCTGGACACTGTGGCAAGATAACAGTTCTGTGTCAGTGATGAGCATTCTGCCTGTGAGTCTGGAGAACAAGCACTCTGCAATACAAAAAGGTCTTTGAAGTAGGGTTCATGAGGTGTATAGGAGGACCTAGTTCAGTGCTGTATTCCCAGGTCAGTGTATGCCCAAAGGAGAGGCCTACCAAAAAGATTAATTGTGGTGAAAAGCCTGGGAAGTCAGAAAGACAGCCTTGAAATCTAGTCGGTTTTAAAAAATCAGAAGGGTTTCTAAAGTCATGCCTGCCAAATGCCCTTTGCAACAAGCGCTGATTTCACAATCCTGTTCTCCCATTTTATTGCATGACTTTTTTCACCCTTATTTCATAAAAAGCTCACTTGTGTGGTGGGGCACAAAACACCCCGAACAGCCAGAAAAAGGATACATGCAGTGAGTCCACAAGGTTATTGAAGGCTTGAAGTAAACAAACAGGAAGGACATTTCTTTAAATTGCTTCAGGCTCTAGTAGCTAAGAGGTAGTTTTGCCCATATTAGGTGAATTTTTTTTCAGAACTGGGTTTTCTACTGCAGTTTCTTAAAGAGACAGCTTGAACTTCTCACTTCCCACAAAGAGTACAAATAAGTCTGCAGTGAGTCCTGGTTCCTGATTAATCTGGCAGTAGACCCACAAAAATTACATCATCTCATCCTCTACGTAAACTAGTGTGTCACATCTGTTTTGTAATTGCGGTTGCAGCTTTAACGAAACTTTGCCACAACAGCACTGGGTGACTGTGCAGTAAACTGTGCTAAATGTCAGCATTAGGTAACTAGAAGTTGTCATAATCCTATGTTAGACTCAAAAGTCAATGCTTTCTTCTTACATTTTTCCTTATAAGCAACAAAAAGTGGAGGAAATAGAAACCTCCAAAAAGTTTACAAAAAGTGAAACATAAATGTAAATTATTCTATTGCCATTATCATTAAAACAGCATCAGGCACATCTTAAAAAAAAAAAAAAAAAAAAAAAAAAAAAAAAAAAAAAAAAAAAAAAAAAAAAAAGTTGTTATAGGAAGGAATATTATACATATGTTATATTCTGCCTTTATTACAGAACAGTGGGAGCAGGCATTACAGCCAAGGGCTACCTTAGGGCTGAGGGAGCACTCCTGCTTCTGGATCTGGCCACTCTTTACCTTCCCTCCTCTTGTTCACAGCCAAGGCTTGGGTGAGCTAAGAGGCTGATTTCTGAGCTCCTTCCATGGGGAAGTCCAGCCTTCACTCTGCTTTCCTGGCCCCTCCCTGTCATCTGGGGAGGGAACTTCCACCCTCTGAGAAAACATCAATAATTTTCCACCATGCTTTCAGATGTTCATTGTTTTTCTTTCTTCTTTACGTAAGGGCTTTCTGAAAGACAACTCAAGGTTTGGCAAGCCAGCTGTCACCCAGAAGAACTTACTGGTACTTAACCCCATGCAGATGAAGCAGACAATTTACAAATATAGTAAATTAATATGATACACTTCCTCTCCTATCTCCTGTGTCTATATCATCCATTTAAATGCAGCGTCTTCACTGTAGGAACTTCCTCTTGCTGTGCATTTTTACCATGCCAAAAGGGAGCAGGATGCTGCCATCAGTCTGTCATCTCGTGGGAGACAAACACATACAGGCACTGATCTCCCATCCAAACCTGTGAAGGTTTCCAAATACACAAATACTAAGGGAAAATAAATATACGAAGCATAAACCATTCTTCAAGACCAGGTTTGTAGTTCTTGCAAATCCTCAAGCTCCCACTGGAGTCAAGGGAAATATCATAAGCACAAAGAGTGCATGCTGCATTCTTTGCTGTGTGATGGGCTCATGTGAGGCAGCTGTTGGCTCTCTGTCCTGAGTGTTTCAGCAGTAACAGAAGGGAAACAAAACAAAACGCTAAGCCCCTGGAAATGCACAAGTAGATATAAAAAGCTGGGGTGGAAGAAAAGAGGGCTTTTTAATGTGCCTCTGTAAGGTTTTATGGCCTTTATTTCTCCCACGGAGGGATTTTTAAGTAAGAGTTATCTCAGCCATGACATATTTGAATTATTTGAAAGTCTGGTGACATTTTTATACAAAACTGTTTAATTGTTGCAACTAGGAAGTTGAAAGGGTCCTGGGCTTTTTTTTTTCTTTTTTCTTTTTTCTGATTTTCTTTTTTTCTTTTTTTTCTTTCTTTTTTCTTTTTCTTTCTTCTGCTGCAACTGCTTTTTCCTGCCCCAAAGCCCTCCTTAGAACATGCATGAGGAACAATGTCTGGCAGAGAATTGACTGATCACACTGCAAACATGTCACCAGGTTTCCATTGCTTTATTTAGGGGGACTTTTTTGGGGCAGACTGTGTCAATGGCAGATCTCTTGCTGTCTCATATGGGCAAGGGGTTTTGTCTGACTGTGGGAAGGGACCAGGGGAACCAGAGGGCCCCCATTAACACCCTAATCTACCCTGATGGCAATTTCTTATTTCCTGGTCTCCCCTTATCACCATCATCCTCTTCATATGCTTGTCTCACCATCTCTGAATTATGGATAACTAAAAGCAACCATTTAAACTGCTGTTCTACAGGCAGGATAATGACAACAAACTTTGGGTTTACAGGTAGTTATCAAAACGCAACTGCTTTTACAGCAAAACTGCCCTTATTTTATGTGCCACTCTCACATTCTGGTTTTGTTTCCTCTCTGTAATTTTGTCAGCAGGGGAGAGACATATAAATTTCCTGTGCATGCTGACAGAAGTTTTTGTCCTCGGAAGCTCAGATCAGCAGGTAGCAAGCTGGGGCTACTGGGGATCCACATGAGAGCGGCAAAATCAGCACCCGGATCTGTAGGAAGCAATGAGATAGTATTAACTTGGTAGTGGTGTGATTTAGGAAATCTCTCGTTGTCACATACCTTAGAAGATAACAACTATAAGACCCACAATAAAAATAAAAAAGTGATAACAGCAATAGTGTTATTTTTACATTTCAGGTTAAAAAAAATAAAAAGCCCAAAACAATCTTTCATTGTTTCCGCAGGACTGGTCTCTTGCAAGTTGAAATAAAGTACTGGAGCAATATACTGTTCTCTAGGGGTTAATGTTACATTAATCAGAACTGACAAGCATGAAAATCATTCTTTGTTGTCTTTAAATTGCTAATTTAAGATTGAAATCTAAAACGCCTGAGCACTGATCGTTAACACTGATGCTCAAACAAAACCCAAGTAAAATCTTCTCTCCTATGGGCCACTAAACAATTGTTTTACATTTGGTTGAGAAAGCAAATGCAAAGTCTGTAACTAAATCCTAATGTATCGTTTAAGTGTTTCAATTCACAGGCTTTCTTTGGCTTAAACTTCAACGAATTGTACTACAGTTTAATTGAAAAGCACCATTTGCACAGGCATTTACATCTGAAGGCAGAAATAGTGGCATTGTACCATGTGGTGCAGTGGCAGGAAGAATTCCTCCAAATCCAGTATTTTACAGGTTTGTTTTTTTTTTCCAGTTGCGGAAGGTATTGCAAAGAACTGACTCCTATTTGAGATACTAAGCAAAATCTGAGATACAATACAAGAAGCTTGTTTAATAAGCTCATTAAAGTTTTGAAAATATATTAAAGAGTACTGTCTGACCTCAATGCAATGGAGATGGATACCAGATAAAATCCAGGGGAATAACACACCATCAACTCTGCAGCTACAAAACTAACCAATAAAAGTATGTAGCAGCATGTCCTTTTCCTGCTTCTTTAATGGAATTACAGTCTGTGTTAGGGGACAAATCAAGTCCAGTTTCTTTTGCCAGTTTGAATATTTGCAGGCTCAGTTCTATTTGCAGACACAGCTCCACCAAAGTCCTTGGACATACACATTCGCCGCTGAAATAAGCTGAAGCTGAATCTCCAAGTTGGCTGAAGTAAATTCTCTGGCCTAAATCCATTTAAGCCCAAACCCATGAGTGCATCTGTGTTGACCTGCTCCCTTGTGATGAGGAGGGCGGAATAAAGACATCTGTGATAGTCACTCTCTGTGTGACTGTACGGATGCTCCAATGGGAGGATGAGAGTAGGAGAAGGGCTGGGGGGAAAAGTAAGCTGTGCCCACAGTCTCTCTGAGGAGCCAGTGAGCTACAGTAACTGTGATAGCCAGCATCCAGAGTGGAGAATGTCACATTTATCACATCTGAGCACTTTGCCTTTCTTTGCAATTACAGCAAAGCAGTGTTGAGCTATGCAGACATACTTCCCACAGCCATTGACCTCGATGGGAGATCCATAGCAAATCTTAGGGCAGAACCTGCTACACAAAAGACGTGTTAAAGACAGAAGCACTGTCATGCAGAACAAGCTCTTAGAGTAGAAGAAAAGGACTCAGCATTTGGCCAAGGAGAGGGGTCATGCACTGAGGGTGCTTTGTATTCTGGGAAGGACGTGGGACGATGACTCTCCAGGCTCATGGGGAGCGAAGGCAGAGGAATATAGGATTTAGGGAAAGCGAAAATGCAAGAGATTCTGAGCACACTCTCATCTGGCAGCCAAATCAACAATATGAAGGTTTCTACAGCACCATCACTAAGAAATCTCCTTCTGCTGTCTAGACTCAAAGTCAGTTCAAATCTAAGTATAACCAAATCAGATATCCATCTGATTTGCTCCTAGAGCAGGACTCAGTGGAGCAGGTGAAGAAAATATTGACAAAGGTGAGTTCACCGGTATACTTTGGATTCGTAGTCATAAGGGATAACTCCTGAGTCTGAAATTTAAAAACGTTTTACCCTGTACACTTGTTTTTACTTGTTTTAAAAAGCAGTGGGAAGATTTGGTTTATATAATTCTGTTGCATTTAATTCTACCTCTTGACACTTCCAATGCATTTTGAGCTGTTTTCTACAGAAAATTGGCAGAAACAGGACCTGTCTGATTACTTTCAGTAACAATATTTGTGTTAGAGTTGGAACTCAGAAGCTCACCAGCAGCACAACGAGAACAAGCCAAATAGTTAATAATGAAAAGGAACTTTAGAGTCTCAGACCTTTCAATTAAAATCAACAGCAGATGCCTAAACAACTTTTTGTTAAATGTTCATTTCTATTTCAAGCTATTTAAAACTGAGAAATAATAAGCACAAAAAACCCTACCCTAAAAACCCTACCCCTAAAAATTAAGTATTTTCACGTATTTAACATTGTTAATAGGCCTTCAAAGCCCTGGGTCCAAATACTTCTATATTGTTTAACCATTTTACCCATGGAGATAGGTTTGACTGCATTTGCCTGGCAAAGCAGATATGAAATCAAGTGGGAGGAAGGATGGAATAAACATGGCATTAACCTTGACAATAACAATTTTCACTCAAATCAGTTTTAAAGACAGTATTTTTTGTTTTCTTTATTCTTATGAAGGAAAGTATGGAAAGTCTTGGAAAATTTTCTAGTGATTTGTAATGTCATATGTACACTTTACAATTTTTGGTTTGCTTTTAAATCTGAAGATTATTTGAAAACTCAGGAATCATCAAAAAGTTTCACCCCATTTTTGAAAAATACATATCTGCAGAACACATTTGTGTTTGGACCCAGATGAAGTTTGATAAAATGAGTATGGGTGGGATCCAGTACAGCATAAGACACCATAACACAAGTAGCCCCACACAGGCTAAGGGCAGGATTCAATTGCCCAGGGATAAGTAAGGCACCTGTCACCCTGAGGCATCTGGGTTGGGGAGAGACACCCAGACCCACAAGCAGCTTCAGGAAGATTTGGTTCTTTTCAGACTCTCCCTCATGCCAGTCAGCCTCCCAGGATGCCTTTGGTGCCCAGAGGCATCTATAGAGCCCATATTTACGCACAGTCTGCATTCCTGCTACAGGCAATGGAGATACAAGGCTTTATTCAGTTGCCTACATGATGGCATCTAATGCAGAGTGAGAACCCCTAAGCTTCTAAGACACCTGCCCAGAGCCAGCAGATATGGCACAGGACATATGGGAACTGATAAATTTCCAGAAAGATACCCACAGACCAGGAAGGACATCCCACAGCCTCTCAAGTGGCACTTGATTCACAGAATTGATGGAGCTCTTTGTGAGTGGATTCAAAGCAGATTGCACTCTAGAGATTCACTGAACCAGCCATCAGCTCTCTGCTTAGGGTCAGCCCAAGCAGAGATGTGCAGTGCTCAGTTCTAGCCCATCTTGTCTCCAGCTGCTGCTCCAGAAGGGCATTACAATCCTGCAGGTTACATCCCACGTGGGTTAGCCCTGTTTGGACATCTCACACCACAGAAGTACCCCAGGTATATCTTACACAAGCTCCCCCAGCCCTACTGAGAATTAAAATACTTAGTTCATATGTAGACACCAATATGTACAAGTCTTCACCCTGAACTGAACTGCAGACCAAAAGCTTCACAGGCCCTGAAGAAAATCCTGTTATTTTCAGGGTGACATGCAGAATTTCTCTTTGAGCTCTGAATCTGTTTAGAGATAAACTGAAGTAAATTTTTTGTATCAAAAAACATGGCAAGACAACAAATTCCCACTGCAGATGTTGCATGAAGGTAAGGATGCAAATGCTCCCCAAACAGGCAAATACTGGCGCATATGTGTATTGAGTTTTAGATATCCTTTCCAAGATTCACCTTCTTTTGCACTGTTCTAAAATGCTCCCACTATTTTAGAAAAAAAAGTTCTCTATTTATCATCTAGGGCTGAACTAGAAAGCACCAGGCTGCTCATACTAACATACGTAAATTTGTGATGTATTATCACTCCCCTCGTGTCTTTTCTTTTCTGTGCCTGGGATGTGTAATTAACTCCGTGTACTCAGGCCTATCTGCCAACATCTACACAGGACATGACTGTACTTTTGCAAAAGCGAGAGAACAACTTCCTGATCACCAATATTGCCTTGCACTTCAGGGAAGCCAGCTGGCTCTACAAGAGGAGAAATTCCATATAGGAGCAGCTGGACCTCAAGACAGTTCCCAGCACAAGCAGTGCGGGTGCAGGCAGGGTAAAACCAGAGCAGTGACCTCACATCCAGGCACTGTGGCTGCCAGGATGACATCATATCCTTGCAAGCACAGGGACATACATGAGCACCACTCCTAACTAGGGAGCTGCAAACAAGTAAAAGTGTTCACACCAGCAAGAGCAAAAGATGACTGTTTGTTTAAAGCTCGCTTTCCTTTCTTGGTTTAACACATCATATGAGGTTACTTATTGCTTAGAGGAATTTATTACATTTGCTTGCTTCTTGACAATATATTCTGTATCCATCGTCCATTTTTATAAATGCCCAATGAATTCTAAATTAAACTACATTTGGGAAATCAATTTTTGTCTGTCTCAATAAATCACAACATTCTAGTAATGTCTGGATGGTAAAAATTACTTGAGTCTTATTATGTGTCCCTAAGGTTCAGAAATTCTCTTATCAGCCTTGAATGTTTTTACAGTGGATGTTACTTAGAAGAATAAACACATGACTCAGAGAAAGGTTAAAGGTAGGTGAAAAATTTTAAGTGGGATGTCACTAAAGGCATACATGAAGCAGGGCAGATATGGTAAGAGCAGCACATAGCAACTCAGTGATTTACTTGTTATGCCAAAGTCAAATCCCAGCTCCAAATCAAGGTTTTGCAATGGATTAGCCAACATGGCAGGAATGGAGATTGAAGTCTGCCTTAACCCAGTAAGGGTATGAAATGTGCTTAGTGAATATCAGCTGAAATGTTGTCCATTAACACAGGGAAACCACACACAAACATAAAAAAAAAAAATGCAACTAACTTTATTCTGCATTAAATCAGATACTTGAAGAGACAGCAGAGATATGATGAATCTCTATTATCACTGGAACAGGGTTTGGACATATAGGCACTATTTGATGAAGGACAAAGGGGTATTAGAGGGATGATAAGACTAGAAAATTTAAAATTGGCATAAACAAAAATGAATTTTTGAGGAACATAATCACTTTGGGAATAGCTGCTTAAAGTGGCCATTTAGGATATAAAGGGAGCTGGTGACAAGGCCTTAGGCTGTGTCTGAGTGAGCCACTGCCTGGGAGTGGGGATATGTGCATTGCTGAGAGCCACAATTTCCCATTTGCATTGCTGGCTTCAGCCCTCCTGTGAGCACCCCAGATCAAAGTCTCCTCAGGATGCTTAGGAAAAACAGGATTTGGGATTCTTTCTCAGCGCCCTGGATGGTAAATACCCTGAGTCTCACCTATACTTCATTCACCCAGACAAGACCTCCAAGGTGTGCAGAGGCATCAGGAACTTGGACTCCCTCCCTGGAGGCTCCCGGAGCTGAGGGGCCCGGCTGAAAGCAGCCTGCAAAGGCAGCTGAAGAAGTCGCAGTAGGGATGGGGAATCAGTCTGTTCTTGAGAGCAGATCCAACATCCACTTGACCAATGCACAGACACACACACGCAACTGCATTGAGATCCCGAGTGTGAGAATAGTGTAACAGGATTCCAGCAAGAAAAAGCATGGAAGAGTTAGTTTGCCAACCATGACTCAAGAAGAAACTGCTGCTGTTGAAGACAGGAGACAGGAGCTTGACAAAATAGTTATCTGAAAATTGTTAAAGTTATTTTAGAACACATAATAGGGATATGCAAATACATGGAATCACTAAGCATGAATAATTTCCATAAATATTTTGATTAGGCAATAGTATTTCTCACTTTAAAGTTAGAAGCCTGGTGACTTTATCTATACATTTTTATGAGCTTCTGAAAGCACCATAATAAAGTGACCCTGCAGACAAATTTGAATTGTGCCTCTTGGCCACATCTTGCTAATAATACACATCTCAGCAGCCTCATCAGAAATAGAAAGAACAGAAATGCACCACTGGGGCATTGAGGCAACCGGGGCCTATAGATTTAAACATTTAAACTGAAACACATTTTCTACGATGACACACAACTAGAAACACAGAAACAGATGTGCGAGATTTTGATGCTGTCATGAAAACATCCTAATGCATAACGGATCCAAAACATGAGGGGGGGGGGGATCTAAAATGCCCACACACTGCATCAGACCATTACTTATTTATTGTGACTAAGCAGCAACACACACATCACAATCATGTTCTGCAATGGCCAGCAGCACCATGCACTGACTTTCTGAGCAGGTTCACATAAACCACAAGCCAGCCTGCTTCAGCATGGATGCAGAAAGTGATGCTGGCCAGTCAGGAGGGGGTTTTGACCAGATTCCTCTTGTCTCAAGCACAGCCTGCCCGTACACGAGGCAGAGCAGAAGGCATGCACAAGTGTAAATTAATTCAGCGGCAGAATGGAAAGCAGCTAAGAACAGTTGGCTGCACTTCAGAAACTTTAGCTCAAAAAGTAACAGGGTAAAGAGGCATCAAATCTAAAAACCAGGATGTGAGCTTACAAGCCTTTTGCCTATTAAAAGGCAAAACTATTTAAGTTTCTGTAATGAAACCCGAGACTGAAAAAGTACTCAACAGATGGGTAAGAGGGCCCCGATAAGAGATACGGGTTTTTTTATTACGTGAGCTGCCTTGCAGAAGTTTCCACAAACAACCGGAGATAAGAGACGCAGGAGTTTCGTGGGCCGAGATCCCCGGTACGGTGTGTGGCTGTCACGTCCAGGCAGCGCCCAGGCCAGAGATGGCTCCTGGTGGCACCTGCGAGGCACTGGGCGAGGCCTGGGGCGCAGGGCAGTGCTCAGCCCACAGAGCTGTGCTGTGCTCGGACAAGGGCGACGCCACCGATGACATCACGGGTGAAAATGTAAGAAGGAAATCTGGACACCTACTCTTGGGGGGGGGCCACGGCCCCGCTTCTTCCCGGCCGGGTACAGACCCACCTCAGACCCACCTCAGGGCAAACAGGTGCCGCGCGGCCACAGGCCGGTCCACCACCTCGGCGTCTCGGGAACTGGCTAACTGGCTCCCGACGGCCACGCTCCCTACCAAGCTTCCCGCGTCCGGCCCCGCGGGACCGGCCCGCTCGGCCCGGCGGGCGGGGGACCCCGGGGGAGGTGGGAGGAGACGTGGGAAGGACTTCGGTT
>WEIU01005269.1:213634-253230 GCA_013389925.1 Aegithalos caudatus | reverse complement strand
AGCAGGGCCCGCGGCTCTCGGCTCCTGCCTGTTGCGGCCAGCGGCGAAGTCGCGCCATGTCACGGTGCGCCGGGAAGCGCCGGACCTTTGCGGGAGCGGCACCGAGCCCTGGGCCAGCCTAGCCGGAGTGTCTGTACGTGCAGGGGCTGTCAGAACAGGAGCTGTCAGAGCGCTCCTAGATGCTCGTTTTTCTAAATTGGAAGAACTGTCTGGTGTAACTTCAGATCAGTAAGAAGTGCCGTGCTTTTCATGCTTGTGTGAAAGTGCTTCAATCTGTATTTGTTTATCGCGAAGTCTCCACTGACGGAAACGCGCGGTTATTTGCAGTAGTAGACATCGAATGTAAAACTTTACCGCTGTCTGTGGTGTCCTAGGATAAATGGCCACTTCTGGGCAGCACACTGAACGTACATTCTTTAGCTGGTTAAAAAAACAAACAAAAACCCCACAAAACCCAAAAAGAACAACAACAAAAAAACCCAACCGCAGAGCAAAAAAAGTTAAATGGCGATCTGCACGGCTTCAAAGAAGGGAGACTGGGGGGTTTCTTGTCAGAGGCTATTCTGTTGGAAATCGGAAATAATTCACAAAATTTCTTTTTGAAGTGCTGCTTTGATTTCAAGTCTAAATTATGTACGCCTTCAGGACTGTACTGCAGCTGGAAGTTACGCACATAAATGTGTCGTTAAAATGTTTTCTTAAAGAAAACTCGTTTAAAAAAGCAATAAAGCAGTGCATCTGCTTCCTTGTTAGTGTATTATCTAAAACTTTAGGTACCTATGATTCCTGTGTTTTCAGATATTCAGCAGGTTAACCAGATGAAAATCAGTTGGTAAACGGTCATCTGGTTTAAAAGCCAAAATATAAATGGGTCACAAGAGCACACACACGTGTATATATAATTGTGAAGTTCTGTACTGTATTTCTAGTCTAATACTTGAGACTTCTCATTGATGTGTCAGGCAATTAATTACACAGGTAGTGACTAAAATACATTTGTTTACATTTATAGTTACATTTTATAAATTTATCAGCTGTGAAAATGACCCTTAAATTGTTAAAATAATGGATTTTTTTTTTTTACGTGGAACGGAAATGAAGAAAACCATCCATTTTCGTGACTTCTAAGTTGGTTTTGGCATCAAGTACTTTTTCAGCTCATGAATTACCCAAAAATGTACATTTTGCCAGCCATTCTTGAGCAGAACAAAAGGAATGAGCGTGTCAGTAAAGTTGAAGTATGGTATAATAAAGAAATCCTTTTCTATATATCTATTCTAGCTTGTGAAACTTTGGTGCAAGAAAAAACTTCTGTGTATCTCTCTGTTTCCAGAGAACTTAATGCTTTCAGTAGTACTATTCTATATGCTAGTAGTTGTTATTTTGCTTACTACTTAGCTCAGGTCTATGGTAAGGACGCAGAGGGGGGCTTGATCTCTGAAGTACTGGTCAACTAATTCAAAGTTTCTTTGTGTGTGTGCACAGAACTGAACCTCAGGAGAGAAGAATGCAGAAACTAGGGCTGAATAACTTCCTTTAGGGAATTTTAACATTGGAGCATTAGATTGCACTTTTATTCCAGCTGCAGTTTTCAGGTGTGGGAATGAGTATTTTTCCCAATTCTTCCATCATTATTTGTCACATTGCTCCTGTTTTTACCCTGAGATCTTTTGCCAAGTTTTGGTTCTAAGGTACAGTTTTTAAATGTTATGGATTGATGCAACCTCAGCACTTCAAACATTCATTATGTCAGTGTGCTTCTTGACATTCATCTGAAGTTTTCTTGGTCTCACTTTTGTACTCTAATCTTTTTTTTTTTCCCAGTGTTTTCAGATATTGCTGTCTTTTTGACCAAACTGCATTTTGATTTCTTCACTTTTTTTTCAAAGGAAGACTTCTCCCATGTGAAGATGTTTCCTTCCCTCTCCCCCTTCCACCATCTCTTTTCTCCACACATCCACGTAGGTGGGAAAATGTCATGCTGGCTTGGTTGCTGGTGGGGGAGCTGTGGTTTTAGGTTTTTCCCCTTCGAGGGGCTGATCTTGCATTTTTGTAGAATTGTGCTGCTTCTGTATGAAGAGCTTGAATGTGCAGTCCTGATTTACACAGTGGCTGTCTACTGGGGACTACTTTTGTCCTCAGTCCAATATCTGCTTACACTGAGGCATGTAAGCAGTTTTAGTCTTGAGGATGTTTTTAAAAGTATGAAGAAAATAATCTGATCATGTAGTATTAAAAGGAAGGAAAAATAAGGCACAGGGTTTACACAGTGACTTTAACAAAGCCAGAAGGAGTTGACCTGTCAGATTCCTGTGACTGACAGAATTGCTGTGTGTGACAGCAATTCTGTGGGAAGGCAGGGTTTAGTGTTCTTTTCTGGTCTGCTGGAAAGAACTGTCACTAACATGTTATGCAGTAGAATCTGTGTATGTTAGCCAACACAAATATGAGTCTTGTCCCTTAGGATTCTCTATACCTTATTTAATTATTGCAGCACACTTTACTTGCATGTTACTATCCTGAATTTCGTCAGTGTTACAAAAGTTCCACTTCGTTGTGGAAAAGAGGTTGTCAGACTAGAAGACGTGAGATAATGCTGATTGTCTTATTTATAAAGAAAATATAAAAAACTGTGCACAACTATTTGTAAAAGAATCTAATTGGCAGCCTGCAGATAAGATTGCCCTTTGGAAGGAAGGAATGTTATGGATGCAAGCGAGATGGAAGAGTTAAACAAGCCATTACTTTTGTGATCTGCTGACCATAGCACAGAAGAGATCTCGACCTCCCGTAATGCACTATGGCTGGTCCTTGATCTGGGAGCTTCTGAATGGCTCCCCAGAGTTCGTGGTGCCTGAAATTCTTTGGTGCAGTCAGTATGGACTGCAAACTCTTAGCCAGAATGAATGAGAGATTAATATGGGCATGTAAAACTGCGTACAGCTTTTTAGTTTCTCTACAGCCAGTTCAAGCTTTTCTTTGTTACAGCATAAATTCTATACAACACATGCAGTGCTGGGTGTGATGATGTGCTTAGAGAGTTATTACAGCTCTTATGTTGGTGTCTATATTGTAATGTTTTAAAAGGCACTAGCCATGGGCCAGTTAACATAACAAAGCCATTTTTGGCTGAATCTTTTAACAACAGTTTTTATCGAAGTATCAGATGAAAATTAAAGCTTCTTTTCTAGCCATCTGCAACGTTTCACCTGTTTCCCTTCCTTAGTGGTGTCATGTTGTTGTACATTAGAATTCCCTTTATCTAATGCTTATTTTACACTAAACATCTGTTCTATATTGAGTAACCTATTCCTGTGTGCTTCAGAACTGTAGAAATTGATAAATATTAGCATATTTAAGGCTAATGGCTGGAATATAGGGTTTTTGGTTCTATCTGGAGTTGTGTAAATCACTCAGTACTTTTGTAGTATGGTTTATTTATCTGTAAAGCATAGAATCCAGGACCTTGATACTGTACAGCCTAGGCCAGGTCCAGAGCATGTATTTGTAATGGCAAACTCATCTCACTTGGCATAGGCTGAATGTTTGACAAAGCCTTGAACTCCTAACTGTTTCATCTGGAAAGCACTGTGCCTAATGGTACTGGTGCTGTGTGCCCTTTGGCCTTCCTGGTCAGTGATGTGATGGGCACAAATGTCCCAGATCAAATGTAATCACTTCCTGATCCGTCATAGCGCTGTTATAATTTATCTCTAGATATTATATCTAAACAAGATAGTCAAATAAAATGGTAAAAACAAGAATGAATCACTGTCTCTTTAATTTTTTGCTAATCAGAGACTGTCTGTTGTGGGTAAATGCCCATTCTAGGAGGAAGCAAAACCAGCAGCTGTGAGCAAATAAATGCAACCATACAAACTTAATAAAGGATGTAAGCCAGTGCTAGCAGATTTTTAAGTGTTCTTTTGAAGACCTGGATTAGAAAGTTTTTATAAAGTTTGTGGTAACTGATGTAGATACCTCCTGGTATTTCTGTCTTAAGAAATCAAGTTCTACTTTGCCAAGTCACTCCTTCAGAGGTGTTAGGATGGCATGTTAAAATGTAGATATTTAATATACATTATTATAGGAATGGTATAATGGGCTTGACTGAGTACAGAGGGGCAGTGAGTTAATTAAAGGTGTGGATTAATCAAGGGTTTGAGTTGTATAAAGCCTTATTTGTCTGAACTGTTAGCACTGTGTAAACATAATAAATTTAAGTGAACTTTGCACTTCTGCACCTCTGTGCTTGGGGGTTGAATTAATAGAATAATTTTGGAATCACAGAATGGTTTGAGTTGCAAGGGACCATAAAGATCCTGTAGTCCAATCCCCTGCTGTGTGCAGAGACAAGTTCAATTAGACCCAGTTGTTTAAAGTCCAATCCCACCTGGCCCTTAACAGTTCTAGGGACTGGGGGCATCCACAGCTTCTCTGAACAGCCTTTCTCACTTTAGGGTGGCTGGGGGCACAAACTCTGTAACAGAGTTACATCTTTTAATGAAATCAGTGCCCCTTCATAAAAAACAAACAAACAAAAAAAAACAAACAAAAAAAAAACCCAACTCCACAACCAAACCAGGCCTAAAGTGTAGCTACTATGCTTCAATCCTGAGCCATGAAGCTCTGGGAATATAAACAGTGGTGTGCAGGCAATTTAGTGTGAAGGTGTTACTGCTGTTGAAGGTCTGGAGTGTGTGTGTGGCTCCACATGACTGATTTCTTTCATGTGTTGGTGGGACTCAGTTGGATGATGATAGTGGTCTTCATCTCAAGATGAATTTGGTACACTGACTCCTGTAAAAGGGATACAGTTTGATATTTATGAACTATAACTTTTTTTTTTTTTTTTTAGTTGCAGATTGGAATATCATGGGCAGAAAATAGTTTGGATGATGCGTTTTGCCAGCATATCTCTGCAATTTCAGTTTTAACAATGGATAAGTGTAAGCACGTAGGACGTCTGCGACTGGCCCAAGATCACTCCATTCTCAATCCTCAGAAATGGCATTGCATGGACTGCAATACCACAGAGTCTGTGTGGGCGTGCCTCAGCTGCTCGCATGTGGCGTGTGGAAGATACATCGAAGAACATGCACTAAAGCACTTTCAGGAGAGCAGCCACCCGGTGGCATTGGAAGTAAATGAGCTGTACGTTTTCTGTTATCTCTGCGACGATTACGTTCTCAACGACAACGCAACCGGTGATTTAAAACTCTTGCGGAGTACGTTAAGTGCAATCAAGAGTCAAAACTATGAGTGCACTACTCGAAGTGGGAGGACTTTGCGTTCTATGGGTACAAGTGATGATTCCTACCTTGCGCACGGCGGCGCCCAAGCCACGCTTCGGAATGAAGATAGGATGTTCACAGCCCTCTGGCACCGACGGCGTGCAGTCCTCGGCAAAGTATTCAGATCGTGGCTTGAGTTGACGCCTACTGGAAAAAGGATTTTGGAAAAAGAAAGACGTCAAGAAGAAGCAGAGCTGAAAAGGGACAGAGCTAGGAAGAGAAGACAAGAACGAAAGCGTGAGTTGAAAGCAGAGATGGAAAAAATGCCTCCAAGAAAGAGCAGTCGTTTACAAAATCAGATTAGAATGTCCTCAAAACCAGAACCTCAAAAAATGTCACAGAATGTGGAATTTTTATCAGAGTTGAAAGAACCATATACCTCAGAAGAACTGAGATTGAAAAAAGTAAGTGACTCTCCAATTAAACGAAGGCCTACAGTGACTCCTGGAGTAACAGGACTGAGAAACCTGGGAAACACATGCTATATGAATTCTGTCCTGCAGGTATTAAGTCATTTACTTATTTTTCGAGAATGCTTTTTAAAGCTTGACCTCAACCAAACTCAGGAACTGCTGGCAACAGCAACCAATGGTAAAACAAGGTCTTCATCTAAACACCTGTCAATAGCTGCCTCAACATTACACATGAATGAGAACCAAGAGACAGTAAAGGGATCATATTCTGTGAGGCGGCCTAGTTTATCCTCTGGATTGAGTGGAGGAGCATCAAAAAGTATGGAACTTATTCAGCCCAGGGAGCCCAGTTCAAAGCATATTTCCCTCTGTCATGAGTTGCATACTCTGTTCCAGGTTATGTGGTCTGGCAAATGGGCGCTGGTGTCTCCTTTTGCCATGCTTCATTCTGTGTGGAGACTAATTCCAGCCTTCAGAGGGTATGCCCAACATGATGCTCAGGAATTTCTCTGTGAACTTTTGGATAAAGTACAGCAGGAACTGGAGACTACACGGACCAGATACCCAGCTCTCATCCCTGCTTCTCAAAGAAAACTTATAAAGCAGGTTTTGAATGTGGTTAACAACATTTTTCATGGACAGCTATTAAGTCAGGTATGTTTTGTGATTACTTTTTTTAAGGTGTTTAATGATTTGTAGTTCTAGATTTACTCTAGTCAGTCAGGGATGGACACACTTGAAAGGTTTATATGTTTATAACTGTTGAGGCAGGATGGTGAGGATATATTACACAGTTTCAGAAGAAATATTACACAGTTCTAATAGAAGCTACCCTGTAGCCCTCCCACTACAAAAAAAAAAACCAAGCCATTCAAACCCAGTACGCCTGTAAATTGTAAAAGTCTTAAATTTGTTATTTTAAAACTCACCTTTCCACCTACTGAGAAATACTTGTATTTGCTGTTAAGCACCAACTCATTTGAAGGAATAAAGAATTTGCAATTTTAAGTATCTGGCTTATCACTACAGTGCTACTAGATCAAAGGTGTTAAGGAAGGTGTTAATCTCGTGTAAGTAGAAACTGATTAGGTAATGGATGTGAAACAGAATATTGTTTCACTAAATAGCTTGAATTTGAGATTGATAACCAGTGAGTAATTGCATGTCATGATTTTATGTACAGAAACGCTAATACTTCTTTTCTGTTACAACACAAAGATACAGAAGGCTCTGTCAACACAGGAACCAAATTTGTGGGGTGGAGGCAATGGTGGTTTTCCTTCTTTCTGCATGACTTACCGTTTGTTTTTTGTTTTTTTTTCCTGCTTTGCAGCTCCCTGTTAAGTATTTCAGTGTGTTCACTGCTATTATGCATATCCCAACAGTGTGTGTGTACAAATGTCTGAATACTGACTGAACAAACAAATGCTTGTTTCTGTTTGAATTAATCTGAAAACTAACCACATTGAAGCAGGGACAGAAGTTGGGAAATTCCTGGCTCCTGGAATGGATCTGTAATATATGTGAATGTGTTACTGAGGGAGTGCGGAAGCATTTGATGAATATTGTTTGTGAAGAAAAGGCTTAACACAAAAATGTCTGTTTCTGGTATTCTGAATATTTGATTGATGGTTTAATGTTTTAATATGTAAAACTGGAAATCTAAATGTTTTTTGACTAAGATAGGATTGTTTACTGCTACAATACATGTAAACTTCATAGGAAGGTAACAGGATTGTTTGCAGGATATGTCAGTCTTTAGTCTTTTTAGGTTTTGTGAAACTACTGGAAACTTAGATCTATCAATAAAACTGGATCACCAGCTACCTTCTGTCTGGCCCAGTGTATGACACTTCTGTGGCATACTTCCTTTCCTTGGGTAGTACATATCTTGTATCAGTGTTGCACAACTGGAAGTGTTTAGTATATTACGTCATTAAAGAGTCTGTTGTTTGAAAATTCCATTCCTCTCCAAAATAGCAGTTTTGTCAGCAAAATAAAGTAATTTTTTAGGAATACTGACAAGGTTTGCTTGCATTGCAAACCTCCTTAGAGGATTCATTGCTTTGGTAAGAATTTTCAAGGGTTTAAAGACACAGCATCATTTCAGTAATAACTAATTTCACATATTTTTAGCTTTATGTGAAGAGGTATACTGTGACTTCTGCAGCTACATACAGCCCTTACTGCAGGTGCTCCGTGTCTGTGCGCAGAATACAGCCTTGATGAACTCAGGAGTGCCTGTAGTGAGAGGAACAAGGAAAAGGGTATTGAGGCTGTTATCTGGTGATTTCTCCCTGGCTCATTAGGCAGTTCCCAAGGACTGCTCAACACTTTATCCCTCCCAGTGTTCCCTTTGTCTTCTGCCACTCCTTTTTTTTTTTTAAACTTTTTTTATTTTTAGTTTAGTCTTCACTTGTGGTTTTGAACATGATAAATATTATAAGGAAAAGGTAAGCCCTGATGATTTCTTCCTTGTAAAATATATTCAGGTCATCTTAATGATTTAGTCCCTGGTGTTTGCACATGGAAAGATGAACTTCAAAAACTCTGATAGGCAGTTATTTTCCTTTCCTCAGTAAGATTCCTACATCATGATTTCACTAGGCGTTTGTCAGAACTGCTTTAATGAAGTTAACAAAAAAGGCAAGAAAACACCCATGCAGGGCTGAAAAAACCCCAAACTTTTTGCTGTGTCATTGGATTGTGGACTTTGTTAGCTCTTAAAAGCAAGGAGAGTACGTTTAGTCATTACAGGCTTAACTTTATCTACCTAAAAGATAAAGTAATACTGTGATAAATATAGTAACAAAAACAAAGTAATATGTAATACTGTGACAGCATTACAGTTACTCTCTAGAAGATAACTGGAGCTCTTCCCAGCTGCCCTTATTAAAAATGAGACAGGATTTTAGTCTCGTGTGGTAAGTTACATCTTACTTCATTGAAAAAGGGGAATTGGAAAGTGTGTTTCTGTGCACAGTTGCCTTCCATTTTAGAAGCCCTAAAATGTTACCATACTTACTGCCCCTATGTACAGAAAATACAAGTTCAAGATACTTGATTCTGTGAGATATTCAAGTGCCATTAAGTCAATCTCCCTGACCTTCAAGCCTCAGGAATACTATGAACTACTCTTGATAAAGTACACAGAGGATCCCTTACAGTGCTGATAAGCTGTGTGTTTACTTCAGTATCACATTACTTTCATATGTGCAGCAAAACTTTTTCCCCCTTCTTCTAGTTCTAATTTAACTTGAAGGGCATCATAATCCTGAGTTTGCCACCAGTCTCCTGCTATTGAAGTGCTGCCTGATTCAGCACTAACTGAATTTAGGATGTAAAATTAAGAAAGCAGAGAATTGAGTGTTTGAGAATCTTACGTAGATTACTTTTTGGTAACTAGAAAAAGTTTTGGGCAATGTCAAGACAATTGAACATTTTATATGAGGTAGTTGGTTTTGTTTTGCTATGTTCTTAGCTGATGTAAATAAGTTTTCTTCATCTGCTGCTTGAAATATTTTACTATTTTACGGAGTACTAGACTAAGTAACAGGTATCTCCAGGAATAGCATGAGCAAATTGCCTCTCTTTTTTTATTTTATATTTATTTTAGTACCCGTTTTAGGATTTCAGTTTTTTACTATGCAGTACTGTGAAACTGCAATACCTGGTACATCTAAGAGAAGTAAAGATCTGCATTGTAGGTGCAAAACCCTTCCCCTCTGTTCTGTCTTTTCACATGCTAGCCTTCCTGCAGCAGTTGGAGAAAGTGGCTCATACCTCTCACACCCATTGGGACTCTGAGGAGCTCCCAATATATCTGTTAAAATCCTAGTTGTTTTCAATCTCTCAGTGCTTGTACTCCTGTGGAAGGTAAATACTGTCTCCTGTCCTCAGTCCTTCAGTGGGAAAGGAGAAATTACTGTGCTATGAACTCATGTTACAGTGGTAAACTGACCCACACTGGCTCACAGATCTTTAAAGTACACTTCAAGAGCTCAAGTATATTCACTGTTGTCTCAAGAGTTTTTTGGCTTATGTTTCTTTTAATGGTACCAACTAAATAGCATAGTGTGCAACAATTTTTAAAGTATCTTAATTTCAACTTTGTCCATATTAAGCAAGGGAAGGGGACAGGTGTCTTTCTAAAAATCCAGAAATTGAAAGAGAAGATTTTATGGTGTACCACATACACTCAGAAATTCTCGTACAAGGATAAAATCCACCTTGAGCTTCCTTCTCTGTGCTGAACAATCCCAGCTCTCTCAGGCTTTCCTCATAGGTCAGATATGTCCAAGGCCTTTCATAGTCTTCCTGGCCCTTTGGTGGACTCAGTCCAGCATATCAATGTCTCCCTTTTTTTCTGAGCACTGGGCCCAGCACTTGAGCTCTGTGGTAGCTGAGTAGAGGGCAGGGATCACCTGCCTGGAGCTGCTGGTGATGCTCTGCCAAATGCAGTGACAGAGGCTGTTGGCCTCCTTTGCCATAAGGGCATGTTACTGGCTCATGGACAGCTTGTCCCCCAGGTCATTCTCTTCCCTACAGCCTGTGCTGGTGCCTGGGTGATTCCTGACCAGGAGCAGGATGTGGTGTTTCCTTTTGTAGAGCTGCATAAGGTTCCTCTTGTCCCATTTCCCGGCCCTGTCCCATTCCCACTGGGTGACAGTGCCCCCAGCTAGCCTAGCAGCCATTCCTCCTGCTTTGTATCATCTGCAGACTTCTCAGAGTACAGAAAAATCTGCTCCAGTATTTTTTATAGCAATGCATGGTAGGATCTAGCTTTTGATACCTTTAGGCATGCTTAAAACTTCCTAAGCAGTTTGATTACTTCCTGATCATTTTTAAGATGGAATCTGAGTGGAATGCTTCCCCGTGCTCTTGCTCAGCATGGCAGAATAACAGCATGCAGTGATCTGAGAAACAAATATGCCAAGTCACAGAGAGTGAAGGAGGCTCTAACCAGGGTAGTAGGTAAACTACTCTTAAAGCATATTTCAGGACAGATTGTCTGAGAGAAGGGAAAATGAGATTTTTGAGTTGTTTGAAAGCCTTCAGTTTTGGGTTGTATGCTGTGAGATAGAGTTTGGGGGAAAATGCTGAGGGTAATCTGTGTACTGCTGGGTATTAAGTCTGCCACTGAATAGGCTTTTAAAAAGACAAGAACTTCAGGCAGGTAATGGGAGGATTTGCACTTAAACCAGTTGATGTCATGTATACTGATTTCTGTATTTTGGTGTTAGTCTTTGTGCTTTTATGTTTAGCCTGAACTACAAAATGATTGTGTTTTCCAGCGAGATGAAAGTAACATTTTGAATTAATCTATAAGAGGCCATTGAATCACAGACCACAGTTAGTTGTGGTTACGCTTTATGTTATTCTGCTAAATAGGTAAAGATCACTTTGATTATGCTGTATGCTTATCACTGCAGAGTTCAGTTGGGGTTTTTTATGCTGTCATATGAATTCTGAATTGTAGGTGTATTTCAGAGATCCCCTTCAAATTCAGTTACTTTCCTGGGCAAAAACTGAGTTACTAATCATTATCTATGTCTTATCTAGTGAAAGCACAAAAACAGGACTGGCTATTTTACTCTTCCTAAAAACAACAAAGGAAAAAAAAAGAGTTGGGGCAGAGGTGATTAAGAGTTTTCTTTCTTCCATGCAAGTGCAGGGAACATAGGCAAAACAGTTGATGATGGAGTTGGCTTTTTTTGCAGTAATATGTTAACTATTTTCTTTGGCTGCATTTACACTGAATGCCATCCAGGGCAGTGGCTGTCCATCACGTTATTGTGGCCACAATGATGCTTGCCTGAGTAGTCTCCATGCTTAGCTTGAATCAAGCAATTTGATCCAGCTCTTTTCAGTCTGGCCTTTGGCCCATGATGGAATACTAAGCTTTAACCAAACAATTGTATTTAGTACCCGTGTTTCAAGGCATGAGAGGGTGGTCAGAGCAGAATATAAGGTGGAGATTTCAGACTAGTTAAAATCTGTAATTAACTTCGCTTTAATGTGAATTTCTCATTTGCTTTGCTATAAATGACATCATTAAAGCTTCTTATAATAGCAATTCTGAATTATAATGGGAATTCTGAATTATAATATAAAATCAAACTCTGAATTTATAAAGTATAATCATAAAGATAGGCATCACTAACAAGATTGCTAGAGTAGACTCCCTTCCCTATTATTGTTGTGAATACTTATACTATACAAAGTTACATTGGACAAATGCATAAAGTTTTTGCTCTTTGAGTTCATGTTTGAGGTTCTTTTGTTTTGTGTTTTATCAAATCTCATCTCAGTCAACCAACTTTCAAACAGTTTTTACAATTTCTGCCCCTCTCATGGAGAAAGAAAATCTGGGTTGCACTGTGTGAAGATAATGGAGTGTGAGATAAGGGAGTCTCTTTTAAGGACAGAAAGAACAGTGATGGGAATGTCATGAAGCCAATGCCAATGGCCAGGCCAGTGTAGATGGATTCCACAGAAGGCTGGGAATCCTCCTGCTTTTTCAGTAACCCGGTTGGTAAGTGCAGGCCTGGCTAAGAAAACGCCTTCTGCCCTTGTTGCAGCTGTGCTTGGCTGTCCTTTCCCACCATGTCCAGGAGCAGGTTGGGCACACTTGCCCGGCTGTTGGCAACTACATAAATCCCAGAGTTTAACTCTGCTGCAGTGAGGACTGGCTTGGATTTGAGGAAATAAGTGCAGCTGTATATCAGGGGTTTGTCCCCACAAATCAGCTTTGCTCACAGTTGCATGACGAGATGAGAAACAGATTTATTGCATCTGTTTGTGTTCTTCAGGTTTTTTGAGTGGCAAAATTGGAAGCTGGGTCTATTATTAATTTCATTTTCCCTGGGATAGTACTCATTAGCTAGTTGGGAAATAAAATCTTAATCTAGGTTAATAATATAATACACTAAATTTAAAACCTCAGAATGTGGTAAAATTATCTGTACTGAGGTCATGTGTGTTCTACATCCTGAGCTCCTTAAGTGTGTATTCATGCACAACAAATTCTGAGGTAACTCATCAATTAAATAAACTTTTGGCGCAGCAAAATTACCCATTTGTACAGCAGAAATTTTATCAGTCATTCTGGGATTAAGCTGGAGTGTGGTTGAACTGTGGCCAAACATACCATTTTGTCTCCCATGTCTGGATTTCAGCTCTGAATTACTAATAATTTGTGGCTTTGAAACATTGCCAGATGTTCGCACTTAAAAAAGACGCTCCTAACAGTGTAAATTCAAACAGAAGGATCTCCTCTTTTCTGCCATGTAAGTTTGAAGTTTTGTTTTCTAAGAACAAGAGAGTGGCATTTTCATCTTAAAGCAGTTAACAGCTCTTCTAACTGCACTGGGAATGTTCATGCTGGGACACAAATCCACATGTGCACTGGGTGGCTAATGCAGGGATGGAGTATAAGCTGTTCAGCTGCTGAGTGCAGTTACCTAGGAGGAAGGTACCATGAGGTGACAAGATAGGTCCCTATATAAATGATCATGAAATAACAAAGGGTGAATACCTAACAGCAAACCTTCAGCAGAAAACAAAGGAGTGTCTGAATACAACTGTGTTCTTTCACACTTGTGTAGGCTTACTAACCAAACTGAAGGGAACTACACTGAATTTATGTAGAATAGCAGCAGCATGAAGGGATCCCTGTGAAATAACAATCTTGGGATGTCACATGAATTTTCATTCCTTTATTACTATGTCTTTGTGTTAGTTGTTCCAAACAACTTGTGGTGTTTTCCTAAATAGGAAGCATCCAACACCTAATGTGTTGTCTTTCCAGCCTAGAAGAGCTACTGCTTTTAACTTACTTTCTTAAGTATTGAATGTTATAATAAATTGTCTCCTGCTGTAGTATCTGCATTTTCCAGGTTGACTCAGTTCACTTCTTTACATTTTATTTATGTTGTCTTACTGCTTGTCCTTTCCCTAGTGTGACGATGGATCCACTTATTGAAAGAAGAAATAAATTATTTTTACCTGTTAATTTTTCTTTGAAGAAGTGTGCTTCCTAATCCAGGCTTCCCTGGAAGACTTACAAAGTAAGAAGGATATGACTTTAAAACCCCCAGCTGTTCTTTTTTTCGTTTGTTTCGTTTTTCTTTTTTATGTGTGTGTGTTTTTGATTTATTTTTATTTATTTTTAAATTAACCTATATTATAATTTCTCATGTAAATTTTCCTTTTGGAGAAAAGACTCCTGAGACTTCACCAGCTGCTTTCTTTTGGACAGTCCCAGACAGAACATTTTGACACTGTTTCTGTTTCTCAGTAAAACATAAGAACACATACTTGCTTGTGATAGCAGTTTCGGACCTGCTGCTTCAGAGAAAAGAAATTAGGTGTATCATCTCTGTTGTTAAATTATTTTGTCGTGTCTTTGGTTACCCTTGGTTATCTCTAGGAAAAAGAATCTAATTTTAGAGCTATGTTATGGTACATGTTTAGCAAAATACATTTTTGAGTGTAAGCAGCTGGTGAAATATCTTTTTTACAGGTTACGTGTCTTGCCTGTGACAATAAATCAAATACCGTAGAACCTTTCTGGGACCTGTCTCTGGAGTTTCCCGAGAGGTATCACAGCAATGGCAAGGAGATATCGTCTCAGTATCCATGTCTGCTGACAGAAATGCTGGCCAAGTTTACAGAAACTGAAGCTTTGGAAGGAAAGATATATGCATGTGATCAGTGCAACAGTGAGTAAAGGCAGTATGTACTCATGCATATGTTCTCTGTGTAAAATATAAACTGATAGTGCAAGTGTAGAAGTCTTGAAAGTATATTGCAAACAAAGACCTTCTTATGTCCTGGTGTGGTCACTTGGCAGCTGTTAACTTGCCCCTAGAAGATTAAATTGTTCAAAAGATGTTTTGAAGTGTGATGCTTCATTTAGATACAGTCTTATGACACACTAATGGGGTTTCTAGTACTTCCAGCTAAAGAAGCCATCACCTTTTTAAATTAAGATGAGTAATGTAAGTGACCACGAGTATTTTTTTACTTCCATCGTAAAATAATCCTTGCAAAATGGCTCTCAGAGCGTATCCTTTTTAAGAAGGCGTGTATCACAGATATTTAGGTCCACACAAATTCTGTGGATAAAACTTAGACTGAAATACAAGGCTGTTACCGAGATTTGTATTGTGTAACTGTGTGTTTGACCTCAGCAAAACGAAGGAAGTTTTCTTCTAAACCAGTTATACTCACAGAAGCTCAGAAGCAGCTTATGGTGTGTCGGCTACCTCAGGTTCTCAGATTACACCTTAAACGGTTTAGGTAAGTAGTACCACAACAAAAAACTGTTGCCAACTGACAGATTCAGTCTTGCTCTACCATTGCTTAGGATCATTGTTGTTCAGCATCCATTTCATTTCCCTTTACTAGGATGTTGAGAAATAGTTACTAGAAACTTAATTTTCTTGTTCACTTGAAACATCAGTAAGATGTGTTTTAAGTAGGGAATTAACTTTTTGGATTTCAGATACTTGCTACTTTAGTACCAAAATTATTTTATCCTTGTTTTTGGTCAAAACCTACTAACCTTGCTCTGAACTCTATGGGTAAAAATTAATCTTGTGATATCTTGAGGTAGAGTAGGATGCTCATAATCACTAATGTATAAACCTGGGCAATATTCAGTGGAAGTCTCAGATAACTTTCCTGTGTCTAAAGACATAAATACATTTAGCCTCAGAGTAGGGAAGTGGACACTGCATCTCTGTAAACTCATAGCCCAACGTCAGTACCATCTGTCCCTCGTACAAAGAAAACTGAAACTGAGACAGAATAAATGAGAAATACCAAAGATGTATAACGGGTGGGAAATACTTCCTACTCACCACTGCACATGTCTTAAGATGGATGTTTCAGAAGATGAGAACAGTAGGTATCACAGCTATATTTTAAAAGGCCTTGAAATAAAGAAGTGAAAGAGGAAACATAGGGGAAAAAAAACCCAGAAAACCAAAAAACCTAGCTTTTATTTTGTGCACAGAATAATAGTGAGAATTTTATGTTATGTTCAAACATAATTCAGAATGCTGTACTCTTTCTTTAAAAAGTAGGCTTTCATTTAACTTTCCAGGTGGTCAGGGCGCAATCACCGTGAGAAGATTGGTGTACATGTTAGTTTTGATCAAATGCTAAACATGGAGCCTTACTGCTGCCGGGAATCTCTCAAGTCTCTCCTGCCTGACTGCTTCATCTATGACTTGTCTGCTGTGGTAATGCATCACGGGAAAGGATTTGGCTCAGGGCACTACACTGCCTACTGCTACAACTCTGAAGGAGGTAGGAACCAGTTGGGAGAAAGGGGTGTTCCTAATTCGAAACTGATACAATGACTGTCTTTTCTCAAAAGCAAAAGGGAATCAGTTGTAGCTGATCTGCCCGGAATGAGAAGTGCAGCTCTGTAGACCAACAGTTCAGTTTTTGTATTGCCTTATTCAACGTGTTCTAGCTATGAACTCCTGTAAATCTGAGGAATCTATGCTGGGCTTCTAAAACACTGAGGCAAATAAACCAGATCAACTGAAACGGTTTACTGTTTGTACACGACTCATTAAATGGGACCAAACACTAATTAATTATTAAATATGACGCAATTACTTAAAATCGGTGTCCTGATGACAATTTTTTTTCTGGTATATTTCTTTATTTTAGGATTTTGGGTACACTGCAATGATTCAAAACTCAACATGTGCACTATGGAAGAAGTATGCAAGGCTCAAGCCTACATTTTGTTTTACAGCCAACGCCTTACTCAGGCAAATGGACGTGGTAGAGCCCCCTGTCCTAGCACAGCTGAAAGTCAGCAGCACACAGAATTAGCTGGCTGTTCCGTGGACAACAGTAGCAGCTAATCCAAAGCCAGTTAACTATGTGTATGGTTAAGGTTTAAATTGTCATAACTATGTATTTTTATAAGGAAGTACAGTTTTGTACTTTTTCCATGTTTATATAGTTTTGTATTAGTTGAAGTACTGTTAAATTTGGTTAGCAAAAGTTTTTATTGACAGTAAGTAACTTTCTGAGTACCTAGAATTTCAATACAGCTATTTTTTTAAGGAAGAGATTGCTATGTGCATTTAACTTTTACCTCAGGCTATTTTTTTAAGCTGGTTTTGTATTTTGATAATATTTTTGAACTGGTTTAGAAAATTTACTTCTTCAATGGGCAACTGATATTTTTCTGGTTAATTTTAATTTTCTGTATATGCTTGTGTACATTTTATAGTATAGTTCTAATGACACCGTGATTCTTACTGTCTTGCAGGAATTGGTACTAGGTCTTAGAATATTGACATTCACCAGCAAGGAATGTTAAAACGTGTCAGATAGTAAATGAATTTTTTGTAGGCAACTTTCTGTGAAATTATTTTGCAAGCTTGAATGGCTATACTAAAATACACTGATAGAATTTCTTAAAATCTGAACTTGAGGAAATAGAGCATGAAGTTATTTTCATGTAAGTATTGTAAGAAGAGTGTTTAAGAACACAAGAATGTCTCTTTACCAAGACTTGTATGGATGTTTTAACCTTAACAAACCTGACAACTTAAAACTCAAGTGCCAAATTCAAAGTAATTTAACAACCAGGGGCTTTTTTTATTCCAAAAATTTTTAAAGTTTTCTTAAACAAGTAAAAAATTCAGTAACCCTCCAACAATAAAACCACACTCACTCACCCCAGTCATTGCTACAAGAACATTAGCATCCCTTTTCTTGAACTGGACCAGCTTTAAGCTGTAGCAAGCATTGTCTGTCTCACTAGTGCATCCCTGAACAACAGCTGATGAAGAGCAGCTGCAATCTTTGCATGAAAGCATTCTCAGTCTGGTTTCATTACCCACAACTGCTGTACCTTATACTACATTGTCCTACCACTAGCATTAACAGAACTGTGCAGTGAGGAGAATTTAATAAGCAGGAGTTACCAATCCTCCACATACAGTAGTTAATGCCAATGAAATCTTAATTGTGAAGTTAGTTATTTTGCCTAAGTCCTATGCAAATTGTTACCTCATCTTCTGCAAAGTTTATACCTCAATAAAATGCCTTGATATGGACAGAAAAGTGTGTGTGTACTGGAATCAATTCCTACACTTTCATTACATTTTTAAAAATTATTTTTAGATTTTGTCTAACAGGGGTTAAGGTGTTAACTAGTCAACTGCTTTGGCTATCTGTCAGTGAGTTAACAGCTAGTTTTATTAATGACTTCTGCTGTAATTTTTGTTTCTGAAAGATTATAGCAAGGACATAGCTTCATCTCAAACTTCATGGTCTTGTGCTCATCCTAATAAAGTGTGCAAAACAATTCACATGTTGGTTTGGGGAACTTTTAGGTTGGTTGGGTTCTTTGTGGTTTTGTTTTTGTTGGGTTTTTTTCTTTCTTTTTTTTTTGCCAAAAGCCACGTGCTGAAGTGAGTGATCTGACAAATGTACTTGGTGTTCAGTCTTTCAAATACTTTCTCTGCTGTCCTTGCTGGTGAGGAAATTAATATAATTTAAACACTTTTTTCTACTTATAGGTAGGTCAGAAAATTTGCCTTTTCGGGCTTCTGGTACATTTTCTTCCTCCAGCACATCTCTTAGGAGATCCATAGGGTCTTCAGAGACTCAAGCATGAACAGAAGTCTGGCTTTGGATGTGTAGAGAGCAACTTGGGTGTGAGAGTTCGTTAGTCTCAATCGTCACTTTTAAGCACATACTCAAGTCCCTTAGAAGGAATCTTTCCCTGCCATCTTTAGTAGAAAGATTGCCTGGGCTGTGCATTGCAGCAAAGATTGCTAAGTCTCAAGACTTTCTCTGAAAGACATCATTAGCTCTGCAAAAGCAAATCCAGCTTGCTTCCCTTGCTGCCCTTGGGTAGGACAAGAGAAGGGAAGGAGAAAGAGTTCTAGTCCTCCTAATCAAGGCAGTGGGGAGGGTAGAGATGGTTAGTGCAGTCCACTACAAGGATGAGCTAATTCAGATGCTCTTCTCCACAGCTTCTGCTTCCATTCTTAGTGCTTAACTAGTTCAGGTAGTAGCTCTGCACCCTCTAACCAGATTAAGGTTGTTGGCCTCCTTTGCCATAAGGGCACGTTACTGGCTCGTGGACAGCTCCTACCCCAGGCCCTTCTCTGGGCAGCTGCTTCCCACCCAGCCTGTGGTTCCTGCCCAGGAGCAGAAGTGGTTCATTCCCATTTGTAGAGCTGCATGAGTTTCCTCTTGTCTCATTTCCTGGGCCTGTCCTGCTCCCCTTGTGTGGCAGTGCCCCCAGTTGGCCTACCAGCCACTGCCTGCTTTGTGTCATCTGCAAACTTGCTGAGAAATTACAGGGATCCAGCACACAGGCCAAAGTAGCCTCACCTTAAATTGAAAAGTAGTAATAGTTTCCAGTCCCAGGTGGTAATTGATTTGTACATCCTGACAGCACGTGCCTTTACTTTTCTCTAGTATTAGTGAAGGCTTCTATAGAGCCCGCTCCCATTTAAGGGATTCAGAGATTTAGCCTTACTGAAAGGAAAAAAAAAAATTGTAGTTTCAAAAACTGGGGACACAGGCACTTCCAAAACAACTGTGTAAAAAAATTACTGTTCATCTGAACTGCTGACTAGCCTACATACATGGCTTTTGGGTTTTTTTCCTAGAGCCCTGTACCTTTGTAAAACAAGGGAGATGTAAGCAGCAGTAGGAATGCAAAGCAAAGCTAAAATAAGTATGACTGAGTTATATGAGTTGGGTGCCTGTCATGGCAAAAACACAAGTCAAAAATGGTAAGAGTCACAGCAGAGCTGTCTGTTTTCTCTTTTACTTTAAAAATACAGAAACATTCATAATTATAAAAACAGAAAAGTTTCTTGAATCCTTGTAGAAAAAGGTAACTATATGTAAGTCTTAAAAAATTTTAACCTGCTTCAAAGCATGCCATGCTTTTCTGAAGTTCAGAGTCTTTATCGCTAAACACACCTTCATGTAAGTGTTTGGACTGAGGAAAATATACTGCCCACCTCTCATTCTGGATGCTCCACAGAAGGCCAAGTACCAACAGTGCATAGTCCTGGGAAATGAATAACAACGAAAAGCCTTACCCCCTTTTTTTCTGAAGAAAGGATTTGGCAAAATTCAAAAGCCTTACCCCCTTCTTTTTTTCTGAAGAAAGGATTTGGCAAAATTCCTCTCTCCCCACAAACACCAGCTGTAAAAATCAAATTAACAAATTCCAATTATGTTTACACATCCCTTCATTAAGTTTCCATACCATCTTACTGTGTTTTTGTACTGTTCTGAAATAATGAGTAGTATTTTGATACACTGAACATGACACAACCATGTAGAGACAGCCTTTTTCTTGCTAGAACAGGAACTGCACTTGCCTCCCCACATGCCCTATTTCAGCCTCCTCTTTGAAATATTGGTTATACTCACCTGGCTGTGTGTTTGTTGTACCCACCAGCCCTGTCTTACTCACACTGAGGAGGTGAAGCATGGTAGTTGAGTCTAAAATTATGAAAATCTTAGGTCATGCCTTCATCAAAAGGACACATCACTAAGGGTCAAGCTGTACATGCTCTAAATTATGTGTCCACAAGGTCTTTCTGAAAGAAAAACCCTGCCAGGTAGCTTCTGAACTCTGGCTCCTAATAATTTCTACAAAAACAATCACCATTTCTGGTGCTGCATGTAAAAGAAACAAGATGACCCCATCCTCTGGGTATTTGAAAACAGACTTCAACATCTGGCTCAAAAGTCTTTTGGTAAACTTTTGCTTAGCTGACAACACAGCCAGGACTTTTACCACTTAACAGCAACAGGAAAAGGCAGCCTGGAGAGCATGAAAGCAGTAGGAAGTTAATTTAAGGAGACAGAAATAGGGCTTGCCTTTTATGCTGCTGGGCAGGAGGATGGAGGAGGGCCAGCAGCACAGGACACTTGTATTCAGATACACCCAGTTAAATTTATGGGCAATAGTCATCACACTCTGCAAGTATTTTTCTGAGTCATTTCTACTGCAACTTGTTATACATGATTATCAGCCTCCACATTTGAACTAACAAACAAGCCAGCAAATTACAAAGTTGAGGCCGTAGTCCAAAGAAGCTCTACTAGTCTGGGTCTATTATGTTCAGGTTAAAGAAAAGGGGGGGAGAAAACACATCATTGATCTGTAAAACCAAATGGTTTTAAAGTAACCATCAGTGAAGTTAAGAAAGGCTTAAGCTGTAGAAACAATACCAAGTCCCACTGAGCTACTACTAAACAGGTACCTTCTAGAGAGAAAAGTCTAGAAACTGCCAATAAGCAGGCGAGAACAGAAAGATTTGTCTTGTTTCTGCACTTTGTACAAAAATAGGTGAGCTGGAAGCCAGTCAGGCTCATCAAGTAGCGCCAGAAGAATGGTCTTGTTAGCATAAATGAAAAGCTCAGCAGCAATATACTCAGCACCCCCACACACCAGAGACTCTTTCAAGTGCCAGTTTTCACTTTGCAATATACAACCTGCACTAGCTACTGTTTCTTGGGAAGCTGAGACTCACATAATCACAGCTGCATAAATTAAAATTCATTGCTGGGATGCCAAGATTCTCAAACAGTAACAGCAGAAATACACATTTCAGTATCCCATTTCATCTACTGCAAGTTTAAACAGTACTGAGTTTAAACAATACTTGTAATGGGGGGGAAAAAACCCCACCAGTGTCTATTTTTAAACTGTAGGCAGTACAGTTGACACAGCTCCCCTGTAAATTGCAGGTCACATAATCAGGTTTGAAAGGATGAAAATGCAGCTTTTACCCAAAGACAGAGAAAAGAACTGATATTTCTAAGTTAATACAAACTATTCTATAGAGACAGGCTGTGACTGTAGAGGAGCAGGTGAAGTGTCTGTTTCCTAAGCACTTACATTAAAGGCAGTGTTACTGACCTGTTAATCGAGCTGTCATTTTTATCACCAGTCACTACTGAACATTTTAATATGCAAGTAATGAGGTAAAGGTACAGCACTGGAAGACATATTACATATAGGCCTGCAGAGCCATGGGATTTAGTTTACCTTTACAAATGAGATTAAAGAGTCAGATTTCATTGCAGCAGGAAGACAGATAATGACTTTTCATGTCAAGAAAACATCAAATGCTCCAAGATTATTTTGCCTGCATGAAGTAACTTTTAACACTCAAAAATAGTTTTCCTTGTCCCCACCACTTGTGCAATCAAATGTGAACTTTAAAAAGACAGGAAATCGCATGAAATTTGTGCAAGAGGACATCCAATGGCAAAGATTATGTAGGCAAATATACTAAAATTGAACTGACTTCAGCCTGAAGCTGCGTGTGGATGCCACTAGCTGCATTTGACATACTCTAATGCAGCTGAAGTCTAAAGACTGGCACACTCAAAACCTTTACCACACACCTTTACTGTAGTTGTCACATTTTGTCCTGTAAAGTGTCGATGACTTCTTGCCCTGTATCCCAGCACTGACAAGACTATTTAAACAAGCATGAAAGGCCAAGTTTCACATGAAGGGTAAGACAAGGTCCAGTTTGAAGACAAGAAATGGCAAATCAAGTTTGTAAAATATTTAATAGAGCACTTCCCCAATGGACTCCTGACCAGAATCATAACCAGACTTCTAAAAAGTATATATTTTTTCAGATTTGAAAATTTTATCTTTATTTTTTACAAAATGGATTCCAGGAAGTTTAAAAGGCAGTATCATAGAGGACCGGGGTGCAGAAATCAGGTGTAGTCATTCAAAGCATTCAAGTAGGAATATGATCATATAAATATTTGAAAAGCATCTTTTATCATAAATGTTCAGAACAAAATGTATAACTCATTCCAAACTAAAAATTGAGCTTTATAGCACGTATTTCCCTGAACAGAAAAAATAAGTAACTTTTGAAGTATTTCTAAAGGCCTGAAAGCTTTTTTCCATGGTTAGTTACAATTAGAAGACTCGCCTTAGATTAAATTCCTTCCTTTCCAAATACGGAAAGTATTAACATCAGTCCACTGTTAAAACAGACAACGTGTTGCAAATGAATTCTGGTATAGTATGTTCCAAGGAAGCCTAGAGTATAAAGGTGCTGAGGTGGCTCTGAGTTAGTAGTCATCTCCCCTGCTGACGACCTCCTTGCAGGTGGGGCGCAGCAGGATGGTGTGCTCGAACTGCGCCGTGTAGGAGCCCTTGATGTCGCACAGGGGCGGGTACGGATCCACGATGCCCAGGTCGCACAGGTTCTTCAGCGCCATCAGGTATTTGCTCTCCCCCAGGCGATCCAGCCACCGGCGGCAGAAGGCAAGAGTACCAAAGTTTTCATTGATAACATTTAGCAAGTGCTTTGCTCTTGGAAGCCTTGAAGGAAAAAAAACCAGACAAGAATGTGTTGGAAAAGAAAGAGGTATCACCAGCATGCCTTCACTACAGAAATAAAACACATCAGTTAAGAATAAGGTTAGATTTCAAGGTCTTTTCAGACTGCCTATCTGCAAGCTAAACTAAACATAGGGACAGGAGTCTTTCTCTTAAAAAATAAAAGGACATTTAATTTTAAAAAGAAAAACAGAATTCTTCCTGATCCAGTGGTCAGTAATCTGAACTAATTGTGGCAGAAGCTTGGTGGTTCAAAATGCTGGGTTTTCCCTTCTGAAGTCAATTACTCGGTAAGTTTTTTTATTCATACTTCTTACAATATACTGGCATAAAAAATATATACATTTATAGATCTACTAAGAACTAAGCTTATTTGCAGTCAAGCAGTTCCTTTACAATCCTTAGTCTAATTCTCCCATCCTCTCTCACATTCCTAGTATGTCCTATGGAAAAGCATGTCTGCCTGCTATGTTTCTGACCACAATAGTCTCTGTTTTAGAAAACAGGCACTCCTAGAAATGGCAAAATGCAAACCAAGTGAAACTAAAAATGCGTAATTTCTTCATTTTACAGCAATGCACTAAAACAAACACTGAAAACTCTCAAAATATCCATAAAATAAAAAAGGCAGCACAAACGCAAAGAGCTTAATAGATTCTGGGAACAGCAGTAAGAAAGATTGTGGCACACAACCACAGCACAGGTATTTACTAAAAACCCCCACTATACTTTTAATACACAGATGAATATACAAATATAATCTCTATATTACTAATAATGAAAAAAAATAATGGTAGGAAGAATGTTAAAAACCAATACAAAATTCTGAAAACAGACTTTCTCCATTTTCAGTTTCCTGGAAATATTTCCATCTTGTTCCACATAAGCCATCAGTGTATTTTGTAACAATGTTGCCAGTAATGCCCTTTGAGTCCTCTGACAGCCTATCTGAAATTTGAATCCCAAGGGGGTGGTAACTCTATCAAAATACACCAGCAAAATCCAACCTTATTGGCACATGCCCGACATCAAAGTTCTTCATATAATGAGAACACTCCATATCATCATGAACAACACCTTTTCCTGTGCTACCGAAGGTTTCTATAGCATAGACTTCACCTTCCTAAAGAGAGAAAAAAGGAATATGTTGCAATATGAAGATGTGACACTGTGTCATTCTGTTACAACATCTCAGTATTACCACTTCTGAATACAAGTAATTAAATGTGAATAGATTCAATCTCCAAATCAATGTAGAAAAAAATTCAGCATGGAGATTTCACACATTAGTGTTACAGGTATGTCCAAATCATCAACTACTTACATTAGTAACATTTTATTTCAAGCCAGAAGCATCAGCATGTTTCTAGACACAATTTCTCAAAGTCCTTGCAAATCAAACATTCTCCAGGCATACATCTAACATAGCTAGGAAACTACATTTGCTAATTGGAAGTACTTCTTCTGTGCTATTCGGATACAAGTCCTAGGAAATGTGTAGTTTAGACAAATAGGTATTAATTACAGACACTTACTGCACTGATGAACTTTCTGCCCCATTTCTACAGGAATTTTCTGGTAACAGGTGCTAGTATATACCCTTAACCTGTTCATTTCCATTCCACAAGATGAATTTCTTCAAGAAATGAAGGTGATATATATCTGCAAGGGCATTATCAAGATTCTAGCCAAGAACATACTCATATGTTTACAAACTCATTTCTGCCAAGTGCATTCACACATCCTTAATAGCAGGACTGTGACAGGGACTTAAGAAGCTGAGGTGTCAAACACTGACAAACAGTATGAGCTGCATTGTTTATTTTATTAAGCTACTTTTAAAGTCACAAGCCCAGAATAAGAAGCCATATGAAAAGCAGTACCACAGGCTTCAAAGTCAAGACAAACTCTTGAATGTGTCCCTGAATATTCAACTGACTCATTAAAAAACACAAACCCTCAAAAACCCCCACACAATGCTGCCATAAGATTCACTTAACACCCACTTTTTCTGAATAAGGATCATGAGAGGCTCTGTTAGTCACAAAACTCATTGGATTGCAGCTTGATACTGTAATTAGCATAGTACAGTAAGACCTTGACTATGCTTCACATTCTTCATTGCCAAACTCACTGTGTTTAAAGATGCAGGATTATGTCCTAAGTAACCTATAGAAGCTGAAGAAATTAAAAAAAAATGTTTTCTCCCCAAAACCAAACCATCAATAAAGTCAAATCAAGAAGAACACACAAGTTTTTCTATCTTACTTTTCCGATACTCTTAATCCCTTTGCACAGTCTTACAGATAAGATGACAGTTAAAACTTTGTCTTTTTGTGCACATCATAGGTCAACAACTATGATTCAAGTTTTGGGTGAAAAGAGTGAGCCTACCTGAAAAAACAATCCTGTCCAGACCACACCTGTACCTACTCAGCTCTTACAAGTCTTACCTATCCTGATAGACTTACTGGTTATCATTAATGATGAAGCTTAGAATGCAATTAAAAGCTTCTTCTCTTGACCATCATTTAAATCTTATCTCATTAGAACAAGAGCTTCAGTGAAAATGATGGCTAAATCTCAAGTTCCATTTTTGAAAACTGCCTTCCCAACTTGTACTTAGTCACATCATGTACAGCCACTGCCTTTCCCCTCCAGAACACTATCCAACCAACATCTTTCAACTAGCCTCTCACATTAACTACAAATACATTTTGTATCTGCAGAGAAAAACTGCACTGGAAGCTTTTCAAGAAAAATACTATGTCTAACAGTACTCACAAGAAGTTATCCAAAACTACATTATGGATGTATTTATCAACAATTCCCTGAGTGACAGAAGATTTCATTATAGAAGAAACAAAGGAGTATGAATGACCAGCAAGTCATTCAGGAAAACTCTGATTTCCTGAATTCCAGTTCACCCCTAAATATGAATTTCTGTCCTTTCCCATTCTCCTAAATGCAACATTCCAACACTCCATTTAATAACACATACACACTGAGAAATAAATATGCAGGAGTTTCAGTATTACTATGGTATTCAGATTCTAACAGTGGAGGGTTTCTTTTGTTTTTTTTTTTTTTTCTTCAGTGTTTGTTTTTTAAATAGCAGGGTTCCAAGGTTCCAACACCAGAAAGTATTAGATTACTGAACTCTCCAGGGCTAAAATGAAGAAGCCACTGAGACAGAACTACTTTTGTACAGAAGCATTACACAGTACAGCAGTTATTCCACTGCAATTATTCACCAGGATCACAAAAACTACAAATTGAAACTGCACAGGAAACACTATTCTTACAACAATACTGGGGAAATTTAACAGAAAGAATAAAGAACTCAACTGACCTCCATTCTCGTGGCTTCTCCTCCTTTTACAATGGGTACTGTTTTTCCTGCATGTATCCTGTACGGCCCAATGGAGTGTCCATTCAAGTTGCGAATTGGCTTCACTTTGGAAGAAAACATTAACATGACAGGCAATTTCCTAACAAATGGTAAAGCCTTTAGGGCAATATGGTTTGTTATCACATATTAAAAGTACAATAGTGAGTCATCATATTGCAGAGGAACCAAACACAGAACTATCCACACATCTTGTACAAACATCAGCCAAGACATGAATTAGTTTTGTATGATTTAGCAAGGCCTCTTTATTAAAGAGCAGCAACTCCAATAGTAATTAATATTTATATTAATTTATTAGTAAAGCCAAACAGCAAGTATCAAATTATCTATACAGTTCAAAAGTGTTGTTTAGCATTCATCTTACCTGTCAAAGATGCAATACTCGGAAGGATAAACCAAGAACATTTCTCCAAAGGAAAGACAAGCTGGCCATAAACATGTATTTATGCAAGACTCATACCGTACTACTAGCAGAAAAGTCTTTTCAATATCCTACATCAAAATCAGTATTTGTACAAACCTATATACAGACACCCACTTCTAAACATCAATCCCTGTATAAAGAAAAGAACTTGCCTTGGTATGTTTTGCCATCAATTTCAACTTCATAAGACTCCATAACTTCTTGTATGGCCTCTCCCACGTCACAGAGACGTACATCTATTCCAGCACACTGAAAATAAAGTGCAAATATAAACGGAAGATAATCACAACATTTACTGAGAAAGACTTCGTAAATTACTTCTATAATGATCGTACCTTTATTCCAGTATTTGTGGCATCCTTTACAGCTTGTAATAGTCTGTCATATTTTGGATTGAATGTGACTGTAAAAGCACAATCAATAATACGACCTGAAATCAGCAAAAGTTAGTTAGCTTCATAGTATTTGCAGTGAAGAATATTCTCAAAGTTGTAATTAATAAATGAAAACTAACCACTAATATGTGTTCCAAAATCTATTTTGCAAATATCATTGTATTGCAGGACTGTCGGATCTCCAGCATTGGGAGTGTAGTGGGCAGCACAATTATTCAGGGAACACCCCGTAGGAAATGCAAGACCTGCATTTAAACCGTTTTCCTTTATCAGCTTACGCGAGCAGTCTTCTAGTTTTTCACTAAAAGGCAGAGGAAAGGGAGAAGAAAATAAAAGAGTAAGACAGTTGTCATTAGTATTTTTTATAATGACTTCAAATAAATGAATGCAAGAACAAAACCTCAGTAAATTATTAAAGCAAATGGTTTTATGTCAAATCAAACTATTTGTATGCTAAGTAGACAGACAACCCTAGGCTGAAAAACACAGGAACAACACAACCATCTTCAGTTCTCTGTATTGTTTCCTCTACCCTTTCTTGGGCAAAAATGAGTCCTTCTCTACTGTTTTTATTCTAAGTTTTAAAATATTTATCCTTACAAGCATATTCAGCCCATTCTTCCTGAGCAGGAGAGGTTAGACAACCAAAGTTGAGGCAAATTAAATGTATTCTTAATTACTGTGATTTAAAAGGAGGTGGGAAAAAGGAGGTAAAGCCTCTTATTTATTAAAAAAAAAAGCTTTGTTTATTAAATGACCTTTTTTAAAAAAAATACTAACTATGATAAAATAAAACCTTGTGAAACTAGCATTTGTTTTTTGGTTTTGTCGAATCGCAAGATGCTAGCTACTGCAAATCCACAAATACACGTTCACCGGTGCATTCTCCTTCAGTGTCAGTGAACGAGGTGAACTGCAGCTCACTGCAGTGCACCAAACTCTGATTTTAAGAATGACAGAGAAATATGAAAAAGGAAAGTGTATTTTAATCAGCAAGGCCCCATAGCCTGAGGTACTAGAGGAAGAATAGTCATGTTTTGAAAAAATGCTTAGAACAGTCTAACTATATAATTCACTATGACAGGTTTGTTTCACCCAGACTAGTGAGCTGCCTTTCTTCTACTTTCCCTCATGGTATATTATGTCCTTCTGTTGCCCTAGCACAGTTACCTTAGGGATCAGCTCTCATTAGCTTTCTTACTATCCTGCTCTTGTCAGCACAGTCCTCAGTCACACCAGGCTAAAAGCACCTGATTTTGGGAGCTAAACTGTTATGGATCAGTGCAGTACTTGGACAGTAGACATTCAATCTAGATAAATTGAAGGACAGAAAAAGTAATAGTTGGAAGAGTCACAAAGATCAGTCCAGGGTAATTATTTCTTTAAACTTAATCAAATTCACATTCATCTGAATCCATTTGCTCAGTCATTTCTTACTAACTGAGAATAACTTAAAAAACCCACTGTGTTTCCAGCAGAAGCATCAGTCAGTCAGTGAAGACTAAATACAGTCCAAACCTTCCTGCTCTGGACTGAATATACAGCCATGCTGGTTTTATGCCTCTCTGCCCAGTCCCAGGGACAGACTGCACCTGCACTGTCCACGTGGCATTTCATGATAATTCTGGCAAGTGGTAGCAGTGTTAACTGCTACTGCTGCTTCTCCCAGCACCGCTGCAGAGTAGCAAAGGTGCTGAAATCTAAGGGAAGCATATAATCAAAGTGAATGAACATCATGGAAAGCTTAGTTTAAAATTCAGTATAATCCCAGGCCCTGCAAAGCTGCATAAGCTAAAAATACAAAAGGAAACTTAAAGGAAATAATTGGCAACAGTGGTTGTGTACTTCAAACACAAATCTCCCCAACACTCATTACAAAGTTCATTAGCACACAAAACAGAGACTAAATCTCTCCCCCTCTGGAAAATGAAGGAAAATCTACAGCAGAGGTCTTCCAGAAGATGTGTGTCCTCACCATATTTCTATCATTGTCATTCCAGGTTTTATCCAGCTCATAACGTATTTCCTCACTTGTCTGTGTGCCTCTGCAGCCTCCCGAAAATCATTCCAGATTTCCTCACTGGCTTGGTCTAGTGCTTTCTTTTCTTCACTAGTTGTTCTCCAAGCAGCTGTTCGCCTTGAAAAGAAAGGAAATATTCCAAACAAGTTAGTACAATCTCAGCAGTCATTACGACTTCTGTCTAAAGCCTCCAAAGTGTTTATTAACCAGTCAGGTCTACATTCCCCTGTGCAACAGAAAAGATTCTGATTTATACAATTTTCAGAATAAAGGAAGCCTATTAAAAAAAAAAAATCTATCAGTACCACAGACTAGCAGCTGTGAAAGGAATAACATCCTACCAAAGGCCCAGACAAGCAGGGTGCTTGAAGGATGCCCAAGTTTTCAAAGAGACAGAACAGGCATATAAAATTCATATTAATGCCTGCAATTTCACCGTAAGTTTATCAGGGCAAGAAACTGCAATAGGCTCTACTCATGCAAAAATTTTTTTTCACAATCTTATTCATTCAAGACAGCATTGTTCCTGTATAGAGATGAACCTCAGCACTGTAGTGTGGTTGCTTGGCCCAGAAACTGATGCTGACACAGACAACAAGCATCTATAAAATGTAAGAGTTTGCAGTTCCAGTATTATTTTCTTTCATGCTCAGAATATTTAGGTAATAACACCTAACACAGTGCACAGTAACTATGACCCATGCCAGAACATTAATTTCTAAATAGACTGAGTGTTGAATTAACATTTATTGTGGGAGAGCACCACTCATTCTAGCTCTCTGGTAGGTTCTTAGAAAAAATACACAAACATTTTTTAATTCAGGACTAAGCAGCTTTGAATATATTTTGCATCACGCAAAAATCCAAAGCAACTAAGGTCCCATGAAAGCAAACAAACAAAAATGTGATTTAATTACTCCAACAACTGTCAGAACTTAACTAGAAGACTACTTTAACTACAAAGTAGGGATAGCTCTTCTAATGGTGAAGCTGCAGTGATATAACAGTGCAAAAAACCCTGGTGATGACTCAAAGAACTCCGTACACGCTATGCATGACAAAAACTACTACAAACAATACACACTACACATGCTGGCAGGTGGATCTTTAAAAAAAATGGGTGGTGGACAAGATGGACCAAAGATGCTGAAATACACTGGTTTCCAAATTTCAAAATCATTGCAAATAAGTTGATTCTAAGCAAACAGAGTACACAGAATGTAAAGGATTTGTTTTTGAAATCCAAAGGTGTAGCTTTTAACCTGTTTCATAGACATGTAACTTAACTCCACTTTGAGAGTTTTGTTCACAGCCAAAAAACAGGTACAAGTGAACCAAGAGACTATGCCCTGCTGTTTTGCTGCATTTTGAACTAAGAATATATACTTATATGTAAATTTGTACGTATATGTATTTATACTGAATGTTTCCAAGAGTTGAAAAGATAAAGGAGGATTATAGGCTATTCCATAAATCTTTCTCAAGATGATCAGAGGATGCAAAATATTTTGAGACCCTTTAGCTTGTTTCCATTGAACTTTCTGCTCCTTTTCAGATAAAAGTGCAAAGGAGAAATCCCACATTTGAGCAGTACTTTCTGAGCAGTTTTCTTGCTCCAATAGCAAGTATCACACATACTACTCTTAAAATTGCCTCTATCTGGCAAATTCTACCAAAAAACAGGAAAACAATGGGCTGCAAAACCTGGGCCCCTGCACTGCCACTAGAAAACTGGACTTCAGCCAGCACAGCAGTCATTGAAGATGGAAAAGGTGCACTGCAGAAAAACACTGGGGACGGAGACTCAAGGATCCTTTCAGAGTGTTCTGGATTCCAGCACCCAACACCCCTTGGTAGCAAGAACTGCTGACAGAGTCTGGGCAGCTGCTGTGCTATCTGTCACAGGCCTGAGTGCAAACTCCAGCAAACTGGCAGGAGGCCATCCTCACTCTGTCTTACTGCATTTCAGCATATAGTCATCTCACACAAGTCAAATAGGGGACAGAACAGCCTCTACATGTAAAAACACTGTATCAGACCCAAAGCATTTTGCTGACAAAGCTGCACTCCTGGGAGCTCAGGAAGGGAGGCAAAAAGAAATTCTGCTAGGGCCTAAGCACTTCAGGACACATCAGAAATCAGTTGGTCACATGAAGGCCTCACACCAAACATCAAAGGTACATGAGCTAACAGGTACATGAGCTAACAAGCTTTTGGCAGTTTTCTCATGTGCTGCCTGCCACACGTCAGCTAAAGAAATTCAACTCTTGCTCCAAGCCATCTGGTCCAGCTTTTCACTCCAGTTCATAGCCTACAGTTTTCACTAGAACAAATCTTTACAGGATCACACTGTAAACTAGATTCTAGTGATCAAAGAATTCCAGAAAATAATTTCCCCAGATTACCTTCACCCAGATAATCCAGTCATGCTGGAGGGAAGGGATGCCATACAGAGGGACCATTTCAGGCTTGAGAGGTGGCCCTGCATGAACCTCATGAAGTTCAACAAGGCCAAGTGCATTCTGGGTCAGGATAATCCCATCACAAATACAGGCTGGGTGAAGAATGGATTGGAGCAGCTTTGAGGAGAAGGATTTGGGGGTGTCGGTAGACAAGAAGATCCACATGACCCAGCAATGGGCAGTCACAGCCCAGAAAGCCAAATCACACCCTGGGCTGCATCAAAAGCAGTGTGACCAGCAGGTCAAGGAAGGTGATTCTGCCCCCCTACTCCATTCTTGTGGGACCTCACCTGGAGTACTACATTCAGCTCCTGGGCCTCCAACATAAGAAAGATGTGAAGCTGAAACAGTGAGTGNTTGAGGAGAAGGATTTGGGGGTGTCGGTAGACAAGAAGATCCACATGACCCAGCAATGGGCAGTCACAGCCCAGAAAGCCAAATCACACCCTGGGCTGCATCAAAAGCAGTGTGACCAGCAGGTCAAGGAAGGTGATTCTGCCCCCCTACTCCATTCTTGTGGGACCTCACCTGGAGTACTACATTCAGCTCCTGGGCCTCCAACATAAGAAAGATGTGAAGCTGAAACAGTGAGTGCAGAGGAGGGCCATAAAGATGATCACAGCTGTAGCACCATTCATATGAAGACAGGCTGAGAAGAGTTGGGGCTGTTCAGCCTGGAGAAGAGAAGGCTCTGGGAAGACCTTATATATAGCACCTTCCAGAACCTGAAAGGGAGAGCTTTTTTCCAAGGTCATGTAGTGACAGAACAAGGAGTACTGGCTATAACTGAAAGATAGTAGGTTTACATTAGAAGCTAGAGAGAAATCCTTTACTGTGAGGGTGTTGAGGCACTGGAACAGGTTGCCCAGAGAAGTTGTGGAAGGGTCCCTGCCCATGGCAGGGAGTTTGGAACTAGCTGATCTTCAAGGTACCTTCCAAAGAAAACCACTCTGTGACTCTGTAACAGCACAGATGCACAAACAAGTAGGCAGGGTCAAGAATTCCTTACTTCTACTTTAACAAAATTGGTGTATCATGAAATACTGCTTATTCATTTTCTGCTCTCCCAGTTGTATCATTTCAAATTCCCATATCTTCAAGAAAAAACAGAAGCTTCCAAAAAAATACTGGAGATATAAAAATGTTAAGCCTGTCAGTCAATTGTCTATGGAAGTATTGATTATCTGCTATTTTTTTTGCTGAAATTTGAATGATACCCACTTCTAATTGAACCTCTCACACAAATACACAATTGTAGGTTGATGAGAGGTAACTTCAGAAAGCACATGACATCAACAGTTAAGAATAGAAGTGCAACTCTTAAAAAAATCAAAGGCAAAATTCTACTGACCTCAGCATGAATAAGACATGGCACAAAAATGCTCCACTAATATATAAAATGAAGCTATTATTCAGAATATAAAATACCCTGGCATTAATGTCAGCTAATAATTTAAGTAGTTACTTATATTAGGAAATACTAAAGTAGCATAGTAAGATTTAAATATTTAAATTAGGAAGAAAACTAAAGCACGTATTTGCTTAAGTAGAATAAATTAGGAAACTATTTTAGGTTCCTTAGATGTGTATATTCTTCCTCCATAGTAGAACATGGCAGGACAGAAAAGATGCCCCACTTAAATCCTGTTATGAAAGGAGGTTTGTTTTTATGACTTTTATCCTTTTTCCCAATAAATAGTAGTTAAACCAGAGCAAATATTTTCATCTACAATAGCTGAATATATATTAGAGGTGTAAAAATAGTGCATTGCTTGTTAATAAACTATGTACATTCTTAAGTTGTTCACCATTTAATTTCCTGATTTACTTAAACTATATTCTTATGAACATGGCACATGCTAAATACATAACTCTTAAACATTAAAGAATCACTCCTGGATCAGCCTGTCAGAACTATCTTGACCAAGTTCTTCATCAGCATCCTGGCCTTGTGCATGCAAACAAGGGCAGTCATTTGTAAATAAAGAGGAGTACATTCTGTGTTCAAACTAAAGCAATGAAAAAGAAGAAAAGAAAAAGCTTCCTTAAAAGCAAATTTTCATCTCATAAAAATAAAATCATATTATCTGAACACAATTTATAGGGGGTGCTGGACTCTTACTTATTTTACTTACATTCTATGAGAAACAGGTATTGACTATAAATAACCAATAAAAAATCATTTCAAAGTAATTTCATTCTGAAGAAAAAGTCATTGAAAACTAGACAATGATTTCTGACATACAAATATATACCTACTCTCCCCTTTTTGTTTAAACTATGTTTTCAGTGCTTTGATTCAATGTTTCCTGGAAAGTTTCAAAGTAACTTTTCATTCTAGTTTGCATACAATTCAAGCTAATTCTATGCCACGCATCCTGTGTCTCTCCCAGGTAAAATATGGCCTTCCACAACATTTCACATAGAAAAAAAAAAAATTCAGGAAAATTCATTCAAGTTGGTATGCCCTAGTTCTAACAATGCATAAAGAAATAATAGTCTCCTGTAAAAACAGAAGAGTGCAGATCTCTGTTGCAGTGAACTACTGGAAGCTGTTGCTCGTTTAGTGGAATTGCATATTATTCCCACATCACTATGAGTTACAAAAGCAGGTGAGGTTACAATAACTATATATTCATTCCAAGAGAGAAGAGAGAAGCAAAGTACAGAATATAACATGTAGTCTTCTAAATTAAATTAAGTGATCAACATGTCTCTAACAAAAAACAACTAAGAAAAAGTTGGCATCTTGATGGTCACAAAACTGCTGCATAATAGTGTCTCATCTGCCTGAATTTTAAACCTTCACTCACTTTAATTCAGACACTGTTTTTCTTACAAGCTGCCTACTGAAAGTCTGTTGCTACCGTGGGTCTCAAAGGCCCCCTGCCTCATAGCAATTCTGCTCATACTGGCTACACCTTAATTAAAAAGGTAGAGAAAGGCAAACATTTCTGGCCTGAAGACTTGTACTCAATGAGTTTCTGGATAATCCAGTTAAAGAAAAAAGGGCAAAACCCGAAGTACATTACTCATTTTGTCCATTTAGTTGTACGTTAGTATTTTTTTCAGAGCATCAAAATGAAAGCATTTATTTATTAAGCTTAAAACACTCACCCATCTTGAGTTGGTGGATATTCACATTCTTCTCCCTTTGGGAATACATTGCTGGGAAATAGATCACATATTGGAATAGAAGGTGGGTCTGTCTGGACCTTAGCTGTTGAGTATAATTTAAGGAAGTGTTACATGTGGGACTCTGGAAATACTAACCATCTTATTTCAATCATAAAAGTTAAACAGCAGAAGTTATTTAAGTCCCCTTAACTAGAATCTGGGCTTCTACCAGGACATTTTATCACAATGCCCTCATATGACTTTATTTAGCCAACACATGCCTTCAAAGGCATTCAGGGATACCAGAAAGAAAACACTTGGCCAGACTTAGGCTACAAATACAAACTGCACCCCTAAATTCGTTTCAGCTGAGAGAACAGCACTTGCACACACTTAATAACAAATATGCACGCAGTGTGTATTTTGGTGGTTGATACCTACGTCCTTTCTTCTTTTTCTTCTTCTTCTTCTTTTTCCCAGTCATTCCATCTCCTTCAGCCTCTCCATCTACAGGAAAGAAAGCGCTCAGCTGAACATAAAATAACTTCAAAAGAACCAAAGAAGTTTGAATAAAACGCAAAACATCCGGACTATCCGGAAACTCTTCTCTCACAGCGGAATGTAATGGATTAAAAGACAACATCCAGAAGCTGCCACCAAACCATCAGCATTTTCAGTCCCTATACCAAACACAAACCCAAGAAAATAGTTTTGAAAGTCAATAACATACGTATAACCAGAGGAAAAAAGAGAGCTCAGGTAAAGCGTTTTCAGAAAGTACTACCTCATTCATCTGTTTTCAGGCAAATAGATGCCAGAATTGTTGAAGGACACAAGAGAGAACTGTATTAGACACAACAGCTAACAAAAAGCTAGAAACTACTGCCTCCACCCCATCCTCTGATGCTTCAGCTGAAAGAGCTTACTGCATCTGGAAAGATAAAGACCCCAAAGAAGTAAGGGTAAGTTTAATCTTGAGATAACAAGGAAGGTCACAAACAGCACTCAGCACAACCACTGAATGTGGGAGATACAAGGGCAGTCAAACACCGGAACAGGTTTCCCAGAGAGGTGGAAGATGCCCCATCCCTGGAAACAGTCAGCATCAGGCTGAACAGGGCTTTGAGCAATGTGATCTAGCTGAAGATGTTCCAGCTCACTGCAGGGTCTTGGACCAGATGACCTTTAAAGGTCCCTTCCAAACCAAAACATCCTATGAAATCTATACTAGTGGGAGGTTTCCAGGGAGCACAGCAGATAAGCACCAAGAATCAGCCACACCACTTACAGTCATTTGTGGGAGGTAACAACAACCCTGCAGACTTCACATTTGGCTGCCTCTAATGCCTGCTTACTTCATACGCAGTATCTCAGGTGCTATCAGCTACCTAAACCTTCTGGCCCTAAACACAAATTCTTTTCAAAGCAGACATGTACTAGTCATCTACATGTAGAACACTGTCAACTACAGCAAGAAGTAAAACTAAAAGAACTGCTAGAACCAAGTCAAAGAATTCCATTTTGAGTGTATTTATACAGAAGCTTGTATTTAAAAACAAAACCAAACCAAAACACTGACCAGCCACTCCAGTCACTAGATTTCAAGCCTCTCATGATGGTATCATTGGCAATTTTATGCCTTGATGAGTGTTGTAACCCTGCAGCTGGGGCAAATTTCATTATGTCACTCCTGCCCTTGCCCAGCTCATTTTGGCATTAAGCATCTTAATTTAAGTTTCTGTAAAAAATTGCAAATACAAATACTTTATATCTATAACACAGTCCCGACCTACCAGATTCTTCATCAATTTGTATTTCATAGGCAACCAAAAATCCCTACCAGTGCATATAAATGTCTTTAAAATGTGGTAACTTTGTCACATTTGCCTTGACCTTGAGCATTGCCCAAATCAATCATAAAGAAAATAATTAGACATACTCCAGTTCATTCACCAAGTAATTTTTCCATTTTTTAAAGGCTAGGCCTATAATGAAGGGGAAAAAAACCCAGCATTTCTTAAATACTGTTGCTAACTGCATACTGTAGCTTTTTCATACATCACTGCATGTGAAAGTGCCAACTGCGAGCCAAACTAACCCTGCCTATGCTTTCTTGTCCTTGAAGACTGCTGCAGACTAGCTGTGCTGCCAGAAACATAACTACTGCATCTGACCCATACTCTGTCTCCAGGTTATTTGGCTCCTAAGGAAAAAAACTTTCACCAGAAAAGCAATTTCAGATCTTTGTAAAGCAGAAGTCCAACCAGATATCGTTTTGGTACAGCCATTTAATAACTTAGCACAGTATCATGCAAAAAATGTTACAGACTAGCAGATTTTAACATGGCAAGAGAAAGCCAAAGAGCACTTCCTAATCTCTCCTGGAGTTGAAAAGTTATAGAGTCTCCTTTTTGAGGCCACTCAGTTACAGGCTTATCAAGAGGGGAAAAAAAAATGAAAAAAGGGAGCAGGTATTTTATTGATTTAAATCTAATGCAGCATGTCTTAAAGAAACAATTCTGAAACTACACAATTAAGATGGCAAATAGCAAGAACCAGTACAGGGAAGAACACAGCTGTTTTCAAAAAACCTTAATTAGTTTTAATTTTTCTGCAAAAGCATCAGTTTTCCTAAAAAACACATCTGAGTCTAATATGTGGGAAAAAAATTACTAATTCAGTCATAGCATCACTTCATTTTTCAATGCCTTCAAATACTGTAATACTATTGCTAATACTGTAAAAAGAATAAGAGCATAGCATTTGATCTGCAACTATCATTGTTATTTCTCCTGAGATAGAACTCTAACTATACTAACAGTTTCCAAGATTTCATTTTATAGAGTTTTCACTACTCTCCTCAATACTTCTTCCTAAAGTTGCAGTGATGGCAAAGCACGTATTGCATTAATTTCAACTCCATAACCCGAAAGATACCACAAAACAAACCACTGGAATACATTTCCATGCAAAATACCTGCATTAAACTTGATCCTGCAGATTGGTAATGGTCAAAGAAATTTGTTACTTAATATGTCTCAGCACTCTGATTTTTTTTTTAAACTTCCATACCCAATTCATTAAAATAAAATTCCATAAGGAAAAATTCCAGCAAGTGAACTAAGAAGATTTCTAAGCAGACTGCTTAAAGTGCTGAGCCAACTTTATATGTTAATTCAGAAAAATGAAACTAAATTACTAATTTAAGAAATGTGTTTTCCTGAAAACCATTTCTGTTGAAAACCATTCATCAAATCGAAGGAAATACAGCACCTTTATCTAACATTCCTACAGAAAAATGGACCCAGTCTGGATTTCAATACAGACACTTTCAAGGTTCATGCTTAGAAACTCAGCTACATAGAACAAGCAACACACAAAGGGTGTGTCTTGCTTAGGTATTAATCTCCCCCCAGTTCATTTTTAATGAAAAATTCTAAGTACAAATGAGGTTTCAAGTCACTGGTAAAGACTCTAGAACCTATTAATTAAAACGTTCCCTTTAAATTTTCTCTGTGTGTTTTGTTTTATGCCAAGAATAAGAGACATAATTTGGAACATAAATGTCTACTAACCACGGTAATGCAAGTGAGAATGATTTATAGCTCATCTTATCTCAAACTAAACATTTCCCTTCATTAGGTAGATCCTTGAAGACACACACCTTTAACAAAGCTTGTATTCCTGGTTTTTTTTATATGTATGCTTGTGTGACAGCAAAATCATTGACAAAAAGTAGAAAGTACAGATAGTTGCATCTCACCTCTCCAAAATCAAACCAAGTAAGCAGTCTGTTAAAAAGGGAGCCTTGGAAGAAGCTGAAACTGGAAACGTTATGAGAAAATGTAAGTTATACTTGCCATCGTCATCATCATCTTTTTCTTTCTCCTCCAGTGCCTGCTTGTCCAACTGTCTTGCTACATCATCAAGAGCACCTTCCATTTCTTTATCAGTTTCTTGTCCTGTTTGCAAAGTTAAAGTATGCCTTGCAGTAAAACATATTCTCCAAGATAGAAACCAAAACCCCCCAAAACTTTATAAAAACATTATGTTGTACTCATCCTGAGCACCTAATGCTTTTTTCTATCTTAAAGCAGCCCCAAAGTGTAAGACTGTAAGACAGCACAGTGACAAGCTCTGCTAATGAAACCTGCACATAAAGGTAGATTACACTGACGCTTCTGATTACTTTTATTGTGCCAGGGTAACTAATTCTTCCTCCCATAGCAGCGGCCTGCTCTTGTGAGATAATATGGGCGTGAAGCAGATAATTATAAACGCACAGCACAATCATCGCTAACTGATGGCCTGCTAAAACAAACCCAAACCATCGCGCCTTTACGCTATTTGCCCAGACTTGCTCTAGCTCTCTCCGAGAACTTGGGAGGGGTGCAGAGCCTGCATCAGGCGGGATGATTTTTACAGCAGCAGTCTTACACCTTTCTCCCCTCGGGGCATAGGAGAGGGTGAGGGACACGGTGGCTTCTCTTGCGCACACCGGAGCGGGGGAGGACATCCCCAGCCCCAAGCGAACGGCAGCAGCATCCCCCGGGCACCGCGAGGGTCCCCTTTAGCCCGCACCGCTGACATGGGCCGAACATCGGCCTCGGCGGCGCCCGGCACCTGCATGCCGGGACCCTTGAGCCACCCACGTCCGCCCCCCG
>WEIU01005269.1:164865-205220 GCA_013389925.1 Aegithalos caudatus | reverse complement strand
AGATTGTGCACACTTTCTTTCAGCACTCTGCCAGTGCATCTGCCATTGCACTGTATAGTCTGGCAGCTGTTGGAGTTTTCTTAATCACAGATGAACACCTAAAGGGTCAAGACAACCACCTTCCACTTACCTCTCCATACCCTTTTCTGTCTCTTGGGAGCTCCCATTTGCTTGGACTGTCATCACAGGTTTATTTTCTTTCTTTGGTAAAGGGAATGCCCAGCAGCATGTCATGGATTTCTTGTGTCTACAAGTCTTACCCACTGAGTTCTTGTTTCTGAATAATTTACTAAGGAAAATATATCTGCCATACTACAGCTGCAATCACAGTTGTCTTACAGGACAGGCTCTAAACTTCTTCATGCTGCTTATGTTTAAGCCTTCTATCATAGTACAAGATAGTCTTAACACCCTGGAGGATCCCCATACAGAACTGGCCAAGTGTTTAAAATTTATGGTAGCTTCCAAATACATCAGTCAGTCTCTGATTACCAACTAGAGTGCTTAAATAGTATCAAGGAATGGAGGAGGTATCAGGATAGTTAAGGTTTACACTGCCTGATCAATTCTCCAAGGAAGAAACATTGACATTTATAAAGCAGGCAGCATTTAAATGAAAAAAAACCAAAACTTTTGCTGATAAGTAATTACAAGTATTATATGTTATTGAAGATAACTTGTATAATTTTGTATCTGCAGCGTAGTTTCTGAATTTATACTGTTGTATCTTGATATTTAACTGACAGTTCCTGTACACTAGCAAAATTATAAGCATATTCAGATTTAATCTTACATGGAAAATCATCATTCATAGTAATGGGTTTAGTAGTAAGTGGCTGTATAAAATCAAGCAGTTTTCCATGTATGAAGTGTATATACATGTGCTGTATAGTATAGTACACTGGCATATTATTCTTCATGGAGCGAGTGGGTTATTATCACTGCTTGACTCCTTGAGGAACCGAGTAGCCCAAAATGAATTGATGCTGCAGCAAAACATGGAGTTTGCATTTTTTGGCTGGCCTCTGTATGTCACCTTCCAATTGCTATGCAATGTGTTTGCAAGAAAAAAAAAAGAGCAACAAAAAGGCTTATTGTTTGAGGCCTACACAGGAAACATATTTTCTTCCCACCTATGAGACACATTATGTGTTAGAATTACCTGTTTTAGAGAACTCTCTGAAATGTATCTGTCATTTGCCCTCATGGATTATAGATTCTGGATCCTGGCCTGCAATTTTGTAAGAAGAGCATAGAGCTCATCCAAACACATCTCCAACCTGAGACTTTTTGTCGTGCAGCTGCTCTGGGGTCTTCCATATTGCCATGTTCCCCAAAGCTCTGAAATCAGCTTCTTTAATCATCTAGTTGAAGATAACTTTTATGGACAAACAGATCATGAGGTCTCCCTGCAAGCAAAGTGTTCCCTTTCATAGGATCTGAGCATGTTTGCAAGGATTTGCAGACCCTGTTGGCCCATCAGGTTGGAAGTAAAATGTTGCTTTTGATACTGCTATATGCTGATGCTGTCACCAGATTCCTGTGCTAGTGCCTTGAGAGTTGGCTTAGTGTCCTTAAATATTTATGCTTAGCCTGGTCAGCAAAGAGTTTATACTGAGCAATATTTTATGGCAAAATTGGAACAGCAAGAAAGATTGGCTTGAGGAAATAACATTACTTTGATTTTTATCAGCTGATGTTTTACCTAATTAGCTTACCTCAAAAATGACTAGCTTCTATGATCATTTTTTTCTTTAATGGTTTTGTTTCCATAATGCTACTGTGATGACCTGCACATTTTTATAACTGCTTCAGGACTAACAGATAAAAGTACTGGAGGCATGTGCTCATATATACATGTAGAGCAGTGCACAGTGTCTGATTGAAAAGGATGTCAGCCAAAGGCAGGACTAAATAAATGCCTCCTAGGTTTGGGTTAGTTTAGCCAGCCACTGCTTCCTTCTCAAGATCAGTCATGGTACTGAAATAGATATAAATTTGGCTGTTGGATAAAGAAATTTTAAAATATTTAAATTATTTTTCTTTCACAGAAGGGTGAAGTAAGCAATAGCAATGAAGAGCTGCACAGCAGGTATATGGAATACAAGATGGTGAAGTAAAAAAATCACAGAATCACAGAATGTGTAGGTTGGAAGAGACCTTAGAGATCGAGTCCAACCCAGCCCTAACAGCTCAACTAGATCATGGCATTGAGTGCCACATCCAGTCTTTTTTTAAACACGTCCAGGGATGGTGAGTCCACCACCTCCCTGGGCAGACTAGTCCAGTACTTAATCACTCTCTCTGTGAAAGACTGCTCCTTACAGTCAAAGGATCTCTGCTATGTATGTGTGTGGGTCAGTGTGGTCATTTCTGGTGCCAGCTTAACCACAGGCAACTTACATGATCTTGGACATCTTACTAGATCCCTTTCTGTCTGAAACTAATGTATTTAATAATATTTACCATCAATGTTTAAAAAGCTCCTCAGTTTTCTCAGGTGAAACACAATTTAAGATTGCAAAATCATATAATTCCCTGTAGAGAGGTCTTAAGGAAAGGTCATTGAGGAAACAAAACAGAAATCTGCCACTTAAGGCTGATACTGTTGGGGGTGGGAATTGGGAGATCAGCAGGTTGTGCTTAGTCAAGTGGGTGGATTTTGTACTGAGGGCTGTGCTCATCTTCCATTCCTCCCAACCTGCTTGTTCAAGGAAGGACATGACTGGGTTAGTGGCTTCACTTACCCATATGCACCTGGACCCAATACCCAGAATGCAGAACTGATAGAGTGTTACTCCCTGTGTTCTCTGTAGAGGCATGTAACAGAAGTCATAAGACTAAAGAATAATGACTTCTTGACTCATTTTAGCTGTCCTCTGATCATCTTGCTTTTTGCCAAAGCTCTGCAAATTTTCAAAGGATGTTCCTATACTAGCATATTTAACCCTTTTCCAGGTCTCATTATAGTTGGAACTTGCACCCCTTTTGGACACAGCACCATTTGATTTCCTAGCAGGCAGGAAGGTGCACTATGAGCACTTCCTTGAAGCTGCAAATTAGTGCAGAGAGCATGAATCTATACAAGGATATGAACAATGAGAACAAGAATGGACACGAGAGAGGTGATATGTTGTGCAACCTAACTTTTCTTCTGCAGCCTGAAGTCTTATCTTAGTTGGGTGTCTAACAATGGGCTGGGTTTATTTTGGTTGATTGTTTTTCATCTACCCTCTTCACTCAAAAACATAAAATTGGGCACAGTCTTCAATGCCCAGAATTTTGCTGAGACAGATGAATAGTCCATGGAGAGTTTGGCAGTGGAGTATATTGACTAGGGAAGAGGAAAAACACCACTCCTAATTTGTGTGCATGTCAGGTGGAGGTGAAGATACATGGACGTGAGGGACCTTGTCCCCGTTACAGGTCCCTTCTAGGAGTCAAATGCCATCATTTTTTCAAGCAGCCCCAAAGCACTATGTTATCTAAATTGCTAAGCTGGATGGAAATTGCTTTGAAAATTGAACTTCCCGTTTATTGTGAGGACAGAATTCTTACTAGGAAAGTTCAATATACAAAGGAGACCAGCAGGCAATTGGGAGCTAGCCTTCTGGGTGCCTGGAATATGTGACATGAGCTACAGATGGATATTTCATGGAGACAAATTGCAGGCACACTCTTGTCTCCTTCACCACTTCTTAGTGCACTTCACAATGCAGTGAGGCACAATGCATCATATAGGTCACAAAAAGAGCTGATGAAATGCTATTTGTTCTATGCATTGTTCAATCAAAATTATGATTTTTCATATTAAAAATAGTTGGTGTAACTTTATGGAGAAAGTGGGACTATTGACTTAACCCCAAAAAGTTTACATACAACAAGGAACTGAGATATTTGTGGGTCACCACCACCAAATACTTGCAGTTGTTTGTCTCCTCTAATTAAATGCATCTGACTTGTGTAAGTCTCTTCCAGCTCCTTTTTCAAGTCTGTTTTTAATAAGGATAGAAATTAAGACTATAATTGTCTTTATGAGATCTTAGTAGATGCCTGTTTTAAGAAAAGTAATTTTTAAAGTTGCTCATGGTTTTATAGTTTCATCTTTTGTTTCTTTCATTCTCCCTGGTTTGAGTTATGCGATCTTGTTAAAACAATTGCAAGGGTTTGTTTGGATGCTTATCCTTCTATACAGCTTTCTTCATTTTGAGGGTGGGTCTCCTATCTAAAGGCATCCATTGTTAAACTGCAGGATGAAGTATTTTCTATATCCTCTGTGTCAATTTCAAACACAGCTGTAAAAACAGATCCCTTCTTGTGGGAAAGCAAGCACACAGGTGATTTTCTTTGAAGATTCAGGCCCACCAGACCTTGTAAATTGAACATCAGCATTTTTCTTCTGGATAATGTTATCAGCATCCATGTTATTCTTAATAAATATTAAATATAGAGATGTAAAAATGTTCCCAAAACGGCCAACTGAGGGCTCATACATGCATGACATCTACATGATATTTGACCTTATTTTTCTTCCTTTAAATTTTACACTAGATTTTGAAGTGTTTTAGAACTCCTAGAAATTTACTAGTGACTGGAAATATCATTAATATCACAGCATTTAACACCAGTTAATTTTTAATTTGAATTACTAAACCAAGAATTTAACCTAACTCTAGTCTGTATCACAGGGATAAAAAATTATACCTGCCTCACAGGCCCGTACCATGAGAAAAGTTAGATGAAGGAGCAGATATGCCAAGTGGCTCTTTAATTAAGGACTCAGAGATCAAAGAAAGCTTCTTGGATTGTGTCAGCTTCACTGAAATACACCAGGAAAAACAGGTTTCATATTTCTGCTTGTTTACAGCAATGGCATAACAGTGATGCTTAATCAGGAAGGAGGTCTGGTGACTAATAAAAATGAATGGTCAGAGAATGGAAATGGCCTTGGGATGGCATGCATGCCCAGCCAGGTGTAACACAGGTAATATTTATTGCTTTACTTTTCTTACTGTTGTTCTTAACTTGTTTACCTTTTTTTTTTTTTTTTTTTCTATTTCACATCTTCTGTTCTCTCTGAGGTTTTTTAATTGCAGGGAACATGATGCTTTTATTTCTTTAGCATATCACAGAATCAGAGAATTGTTTTGGGTCAGAGGAAACCTTAAAAATAATTGAGTTCCAACCCTACTGCCATGGGACACCTTCCACTAGACCAGGGCCCCATCCAGCCCAGTCTTGGATACCTCCAGGAACAGGACATCCACAACTTCTCTTGTGAATCTGTTCTTTACAAAGAACACCTCTCCAAATGGCACCTACATGAGTGGGTATCTTTACCTCTGATTTACTCAACTAGCATGTTGGCGAGAAGAAGGAAATCAAATTGCCTGGAACTGTTTTACTTCAGGATTTCAACAGATGTCCATCCTCCCAGCTGAAAGTGTCTTGTAAATGTCTTTTCCGAGCTTGGGAAAATGAACGACCCATTCCTCGTTTTGCTTTTGGGCATATTCACTAGCAGGCAGTTGTTTGCCTTACTTCAGACCTCATCCATTTTCCACTGAAGTCCATGAAAAGGCTTTCACTGCTTTTTAGTTACCAGAGCTGGTCCTAACATGCTGCAAAAATTCCAGAAACAGAGGTAGAACATTTGTGACCCTGGTCAGAAAGTGTGCCTTCAGGCATGGAGTTTGTAAACGAACTCATTATTTACAGGGATTGGATCAGTGATTTTTTAAATTCCTGCAACCCACTAAAGAGCTACTGGCACCATGCCTAGTATTTTATACCAGGCCTACATAAGGCCCTGAAAGAATGACATACCCCGTACCCAATTCTTCACTTGGCTCATACTACCAGGCTGGCAGCTGATATAAAGGAATAATTTCAAACAAATGGTAATAAAATTCTGAACAGCTGCCATGACTGTTTCATATAGGCAAATATTCTTACTTGGACTTGTTTGTTTTTTTTTCTTCTGTAAACTGACTTTTGTTTATTCTGTAAAAACTGTAGGCATATTCAAATCTTCATGATATTCAAAAATATCATGCTGCATCTACAGTTTTGGTTTTTATTAAGTCTGCAAAATTGAAGGCATATAATTATTGAAAGAGTTTGTTTTATCAAATGCAGATTACAGAATGGTACTGATCATAGAACTTAACAAATATATAAAATTAATTTGATGTTTTCAGGAGCCTTATGAAAATGTTAATGAGTCTAGTAAAGCTGTTAGTTTTTGAATGTAGTATTTGAATGGGTAGGAGTGCCAGAGGCTGGAAAAGGCTGGTGTAAGCTGACTTTTGGATTAAATAGCAACAGTTCCAAGACCCCTGCTTGGTGTCACAAGGGCATTCTTCATGGTCCATGTGCACAGACAATGCTGAGGGCTTTGGTGACCACAATTTCAAGAAAGAACTTTGTATGCACTAAAACGTTACTTTTTTACTGGGGTTTAAACACTGTCCAAATCCTGCCCACTGTCCTTAAAGGGAAAGCAAGGACTAGAGCTTCCCAAGTCTGTCCATGTCTGACTCCACAGCCTCTGCCTCAGAAGTATACCTGCTCAACCTGACTTGAGAGGTTGCAGAGGTCAGGTCTTCCTGCTGTACAGCACCACCTTCCAAAACATGCACTGTCTCAGTACATTTACTTTAGGCAGAAATCATCAGACAAATGATGTCTGTCTCTGTCCACAGTCCTTAAGCTACAAGCTAACTTTGCAGGATTTAAATGAGAATGACAGCACTAAATCTTGTTTGTAGACTTTAAAGCCTAGAATAATTGATAATTTCCTCACCTATGACCAATTGTCTTGGATCACCCTTTGAGACTTCAGTCTGCTTTTTCCATCCAAACATATACCTCCAAGATTGTTGGAGTTAGTAAATACTTTTTTGCCCTTTAAAGTTAGTGATTTCGTCATAGTGAGGATTGCAGGGTGCTTTGCAATTAGCTTCTTCTACAAGTAGCAACATGAAGGTGTGTGCTTGTCTTTGGCACCGCTGCAGGCTGCAGCTCTTCCACACTTTGAAGGGTTGGTGTGTTGTAACTGCTACAGGATTGCATTTTGTGAAGGCCATTTAAAAATATTATTTTCTCTGCAAACTCTGGAATTGATGAGCTTTCCCATAAAATACACCTCCCAAGTTTATTTCCTTTTATATGTGCTAATTGCCTTGCCACTGACTAATGAAGTTAAGAGCTAGAGATTAAATATAAACTCCTGTGGATTTATGCCGATGTCTACCTACTATAGGTCTGGCCCAAAGGGACAGTTATTTCTATGTAGTTAGGTTCCTATTCCTGCCTTTTTTCAGTCTAGTTCTCTTAATTATTAAATTATTCTCTGTTCACAATTTTTGATTAAGTCCCTATCACCTGTCTTAGTTTGAAAGACAGGTGTCTGCTAGGGAGGGCAGGGCCTCCCTTGGAATGGAGAATTCAAGCCCCCTCCCTCCATATTATTATAATTCTGAAAATTAAGTGGGCTCTCAGGCTGAGGTGTGGGTATAGGAATAACAGGTCTTTACTAGTATGTATAACCAGGCAAACAAACAACACCGACAGCATTAACAATAAACAGTACAAAGAACCCAGTAGCAGCTTCCCTGGGCGCGGGCCCCTTCCCCTTGGGCACAGTTCCGGTCACAGCCGGCAGGGGCGCTGGTGGCTCCCGGCAGGCAGAGCAGGTGCAATGATCCCCGCGGCTGCAGGGGGCGCTGCGGCGCGGCCTCTGGGAGCACACGGTCATGGCAGCTTTGTCCCAGAGGGGAAAGGGTGGAAGAGATGCACCAGGAACTCCATAGCTGTGGCTGAAGATGCGGGAAGTCTCGGCAGGCAGGGATGCGGGCCACAGAGCAGCAAAAAAGACTCGGAGCAGTACCCAAGAAGCAGCAGGGAGGCGGGACAATAGCGACCCCGCTTCCAGCACGGTGGCAGGCCCCTCTTCAGTGAGGCAGGAGATAACAAGGTCCCAGTTCAGTGGCTGCTCCCAGGAGCAGGCTCACCTCACACCAAAAGAAACAGGAACAAGCTGGACTTCTGCAGCAGGAGTGAGTTCTTTCCCCAAGCAGCAGCCTGGCCGTCCTCTCTCCAAAAAGCAAGAGTGAGCAGCTGCCCCCAGCCTGAGAAACTCCCCAGACACCACCCCCCGACAAAGTGTCCACTGGTGCCACAACTCCTCCTTTGGCCCCTTTGTTCCACTTCAGTACCTACAATACCCAGTAGTTAGTTTCGGGGAAAAATTCTAGAAGTAAAAAAACCCGTAAATATAACCCCCAACACCACTCTACATTCATTGTGTTTAGGTGCAGCCAGAACACAACTGAATATTCTTTTTTTTCCTCTGAAAGGATGGTTAAATATTATCTGTAGTTTATCTAGAATTCTGTGATTTGCCAGAGAAAATACTGAGTGTACTGACTATCCATTCAGATGTAGCTATAATTTATTGTGATGTAGGAGGTGGGTACTGAATGGTGCCCCAAGAAATCCTGATTGATATGTTTCTGGCCTTCACATTCATGCAGTGTGCTGTCTGGCCATTTAGGTTAACTATCCAGCCAAAACTCTACATCTTTATGAAAAAGGCTGTCTTAAAGTTAGGTTAAAATGTGCTTTGGTGAAATAGATTTTTTGACTGATTTGCCAGTCAGGAAAAATGTGTTTATAAAACAGTTGGAAAAGTAGAAAAAATATATTAACCAAGTAAAACAAAAATAGAAAACCAAGTAAAACAAAAATAGAATTGTTTAGATTTTATTTCCATCTTCCTGTTATGTATGAAACCATTTAGCCTAGAAAAGGTAATGCATTGCATATAAGAAGCATGTATATATCTTATTAATTTGAAGAGGAATTTTGATTTACTCCTGAACTTCTGGGAAATTAAAATTTTCAGTTATTAAATGATACCTTTTAAGATGTCCACAATGTGTAGCTCACAGGCTTAGATATTAAAACACAATTCATTAAACTACTACTGTTAACATCTCTGTATTTAGCAAAAAACCTCCCAACTTCTCATTTGCACAGCTTTCTGCTTAAATAGGCAATGAAAAAGTCTAAATGAGGGGAGAAAAACTAGGAAATTAACATATTCAAAATCTAACCTATCTTTTATTTGTTTGTAAGCAAAAATTCAAACTTTATTTCATAAGCTAAACTTTAGTTTTTTGAAAATGGATATGGAAAGTGATATTTGCTTACATCATGATATCATCTGTAGTTAGTGGCATTTTAAATACCTGTAACTATTATTTCATTATAGATTAGCTGGAAACACCAAAAATGGTCTAAACTTCTTGATAAATCAGAATTTGTCTTTGTTCTCTGCCCTTTGTTTCTTTTTAACAATCTTTCCTCTGAATTTCAAACAGTGCCGCTTACTTATAGTCAGAATCTCTCAATTAATATTCTTCTAATCTTTTTTATAGCAATAAAATAGCTCTAGTTTTTTTTTCCAGTTGTCAGCAATCCAAATAGTTAAAGATAGTACACATCAAAACTTCATAAACCAGGAAATATTTAATTGCCTTACAATTAAATCAGTGAGTAATCGTAACAGGAGTAATAAATACTCTCTTTAAAGCATAGCTGGTGATTGTCTTTCTTCAAGAAGTGGATTCCAACATTAGTACCCTTGTTTTTGGAGTCCCGTTAGTGTCTGCTTTCATATCTGTCTATGAATGTTCTGCACCCCAAGAACTCTCCCACACTAGACATGGTCATCATTATGAGGAGCTGGGTAGTAGGCAACATAATTCATACCCTGCTCCTGGCTACACCTTTAGATACCAGCTAATCCTTTCAATTCTTTCTGCCCTAAGTAAGCATAGTATAAATCAGAGATCATTAAAACCAGATATATTGCCATTACCTGTCATTTAGTAGTTCTTTGCATCCATATTTCCTACTAGCATAAAATACTTTTCTTCAAAACTGCTGTTATTTGGACAAACTATTGGAAAATAAATTTAGAGGATATTAGAGATCATTATGAGAAAATTCTTCTGATTCTTGGCTATGTAGCCCTTATGTTTAGCCGCAGAATCTTTGTATTCATTTCTTCTGAAAGGACTTATATAAGATGTAATTAACAGATGCAAATCTGAAAAAGATTAGTATTTGCAGGAATTAAATTACTAGTCACTATCACATGGTAGAATTGCTAACATTTTTAGAGAATACAGAATGAGGGCATACAAACCAAGATTTTGTTAAAAAGAAGTAAAAAATAGTTATCATTTCAGTGATTCTGTAGTTGTGATATTAACTTTCACTATTAGCTCTCCATTTTGTATTATGGAGTAGATCAGTTACATTTTTAAGTGTAAAAACACTATCAGTTCCCAAATCAAGGCCTGTTTTGTCACTGATTTCAGCAGTGATGGTGTGTTTTGGGAATTGGCTGCATACACCTTCAGAAAATGTCTGACCTTCCTCTGCAGCCCTTGAGGAAGGGCATAATTCAGACTGCAGATGCTCTCTCAATTACTTCAGGTATGCAGAGATCACAAGGGAAGAGGAAAGAGAACAGCCAAGCTCCCAAGTAAGAAACTCCTCTCCTTATAATCAGATGCTCCTCACAGCAGGTAGCAGGGCCCGTACTCTTACCCTTTCAGGTGCATGAGGGGGACAAGGACAACAGATAAAAGAACTACTTTTTCCCCTGCTCACTAACTGGTTCTTTTCTGACTGCTTACTTACACCACACAAGAATTTACACTCTTTTTTTCATGAGGTGTTTTTATTGGTGTATCAGAGCCTTCATATGACATTCTAAAAGAAACAACAATAATGAAGCTGCAGTTGTGAAGGTTTGGAAAAAGGCCTGTATTAGATCTTTAATTACTATTTTAGAAAAAAAATTTTTTTTTGTATTATCAGCCCAATTTGTGATAATAGCCTCCAAAAAACTCTTTGGGACCAATGCTTCTCTAAACCAGCATTTATGAAGACAGAAGCCCTTTGTGTCTTGTGCTTGATTGATGCTCTGCCCTTTCAAGTGCCACCACCTGACAAGGGCAATATGTAGGAAATCTAAGCTTCAGACTTGCTTTCCCAGAGTCATAGTCATACTACTTTGTTTGCCTTCTTAAAAATGTGTAAGGGCAGTCAGAAAAACAGCAGGGATATTGTTTACAGCATCTTTCCTGAGTCCTTTCCTTTTCAAGTACAGGATGGCCTATATTTGATTTTAAATAATCTGCTAGTGTAAGATGAATGTCTTTTCATTCAATCCATTAGAGCAAAGAGGTTTGCAATACCCTTGGAAATCCTCTGAAACCTCACTTCACCCAGACATGGCACATCTTGCTAATGCAAGTTGCTCGTTTGTTTCATTTTGCCATTATAAACCTTCCCTTATTTACTGTTATTTTCTCATGCAGGGCTTCTGTTTTACTGAATAGTGACATCAAATCAGAGCAGCTGCCTATGGCTGGGCTCTATGTAAATAAGAGAAAGAAGATACTGTATGACGTTAATTCACCGCAAGGAATCTGAACTGAGGTTGGACAATGATGGCTCCCATGCAAATGCTGCTGGTAAGAGTTTACTAGCAGTTCATTTCTGCATATAGTTAAGTAGTTGATCTGTTCCTCCAAGCCATTACACCATTGCATGGGATGAATTGTGTGTGGGTAAGAATAGTAGTAGCTTTTCAAACTTATAATCCTCAGCTGTCCTTTATGTTATGTCTGCAGTTTCTCCTAACAGGAGAAGGTGACATGATTACTCATTGCGTCTTTGGTGCTCAAGGTTCCCATGTGTCTTTGAGGCAAGCCTATTTTTATTGATACCTTTCCTATGGGTGGATAGCAATAGTTTTTTTTACAAACTCCACAATGTCTAAAAATGAGCAAAATTAAAGGAACAAGAGGAGAGTGAACAAGAACAAAGTGGCACGTGTTTATTGATGACATGATGTCTTAATTAGAGGTGTAAAGATAATGCTCTGGATCTTTACATTCCTGCTTCCTGCTTTACAGGATGAGACAACCTAGAGAATCCCCCCAATTTACAAAGGACTTCTTAAACAAATTAGTCTTCATCACACTTCTAAAAGACAAATAAGGCCAACACGCATAGCACATTCACATGAATGTAAAATGAATTTACTACAATCAACTGCCTCAGATAAGAGTTGCCTATGAGACCTCAACTAATTAGGGAGTAACCTTTGAAGTCTGCTCTTGGATGCTACTAAAACCTGCCTGGTTTGCTCATCTAGTTAAAGCACATCCTTCTTTCTCCTGTTGGTTGGATTTCAGAGGCTGTTTTGGCAGAAGACAGGAGATCTGCAGCACTCCTGATTGCATCAGGCCTTAAGAAACACCTGAAATGCTGAGATGACTGCATGCTTTAGATGATAGGGGATTACTGGGCCTAGGCCTCTCATTTATACAGACAATTTTATGCTACTCTTCAATCTGTACTTGATTTATTTGTTAATGTAACTTGGTAATGCTCTCCCTGATACTTAATCTTTGTAATGGCAGGAACAAGCTGTGGGTGATATCCCAGGCTGCTTAACCTACTGGGCTTTGCAGAATTATGGGAGAGGAAGGAAAGATGTGCAGCTGAAGTAATCATCAGATTCCCTATCTGCCACACCTGTTTGATCACCTCACTGACAATCAAATGTCCATTGAGGAGCAGATCAAAATAGCCTGTCTCATCTTCAAAAACAAGCAAGGGCACTTGTGAAAACAAAACAAAGCAGCTGTATGAAGGAAGAACAAGAACACAAGTATGCCTTGTTCTCAGGTGGGTTTTACCAGATGGTGGATAGTTTTCCAACTTGTTTAAAAACTTTAAAGAGGCTTTAAAAAAATGTTTAACTGGTTGCTAAACTTTTTAAAAAGTTGTCTCACCAGAAATGTCTAACAAATGTCTAAATGCCTAACCAATTCCACATATGTGTTGTACAGGAAATTAGGAAATTAATATTAAAAAATATATTTCTAGAGGAGAACAAAAGTTTAGAAATACTAGAATTTTCTACCAAAATATTTCCTGTTTCTGAAAACTAAATGTGACTTGAATCCGTATCTTTGAATATGGAGTAAATTGTCATTCCTAGCTTGGATGAATTCTTCACATAATTCTTTTTTCTGAAACACCTGAGGGAATAACCCTGAACAATCCCTTAATGTAAATCAGGGCCCTAAAACCTGAAAACCTGAGAACTCCATGGCAGAGTACCAGGAAACTCTGTGGTATGTGTGTGACTTCTGTGGTATTTGGGATCCAAAGATTAGTAACCACAAGAAGCTTTTGCTTCAGTTGAGCAGAAATCTGTCATTTGGTAGCAGTGTGAAAAAGTATCTTTTTGTTGTTGTTTTGGTTTCCAGGAATCAGCCCTTTCTAATAAAAAAGAGTGAAAAAACATTCCACACAGCATACTGCTGGAAAATTTCAAACCAGATCATTTTTCTTACAGTATAAACTTAGTGAGTAGTGATTTAATAAAAGACACTGTCTTCCCTTCACATGGCCAGGTACTAAGGAAATACACAGCAAAAGTATATTTGTGTAAGTCTGTATGTAGAAGGACTGGAAATATGAGTAAGTTAAAGTTTGGAAGGGTAAAAAAGCAAAAGACAAGTAATATGATGAACACTTTAGAACAAGGAATGGGGTTTTTTTGTGTGTCAGTGTTCCCCAAATTTTGTCTGTTACCTGAAAATTTCTCAATAGAGTAACATTGGAAGTGGTAGTAGAGACTGAACAGGCATTTTTATCATCATGGCATAGAGGGCACGACAGTAATCATCAGTGAATTCTGTATTCAAAATATTCCACCTGTCACTAGATATGAGTGGAGCTGCAATGAAATTTAAATGTTAAGAGGATTTGAGTTTGCATACATGCAGCTTCAGTACCAGTTAAGGCATTCAAGTTATTTCTTTCATTATGTCTTATTTTTCCAGTTCTTGAGAAAGTGGTCACACAGAAACTACCATTTCTGGTTTGCATTTTAAAAGTAAGCATAGAAGAAAAGACATTCTGGCCTTCATGAGGTCTTTGAGAGAATTCCCATGCATTTCAGCACTAACAGGATTTTTAGCCCAAAAATCAAGGGCTGAATTAAATATTTGTTCCTCTTAAGAGGAAGAAGGTAAGGATGTTTTCCAGACCTAAATGTTCATATTTTTCCTTTCTTCTGGAAGCTTGACCCAAAAATAAGTGGAAAAAAGGATTTTTGTATTGCCTCCTCAATTCACAGTGCTGGTCCTGTTGGTCCAGTTGGTCCCTGTCCACTAATATTAGAAACATAAGATTTTGAAAGCCTAGATTCCAGAGGGTTATGACAAATCCATAAGAAAGTTGCACAGGGGCAGCTACCTCCCCTGTGCTTGCAACTGTGAAGTCCAGCTTCATAAATTAGAGGAGCTGTTAATTCTAGGAAAAGTTAAATAGATTTGCAAAGAGAAACTGAGACATTTAGAAGTCCCTGTCATCAAATTTACAGTGTAAATAACCATTGCCATCTGATTTGAAAGAGAAATTTGAGTTCATTATTTAGAAGGAATGTTACTAGCTTAATTGATCAAGCAGAATTTACCACCTACTTAATTATATAATTGTACTTCCCTAATTGGTTCTGGGTTGTCCGGATTCCCTTCACCCCCTCACATACTGTGTCAGTTCTGCAGACGCGTTTTCAGGTCATAAGGGTTCCTTATTAGAAAAGAGACCTAACGTAGCTCCTGGCAGGTTTTTGGGATGTTAAAACTATTACAGCAGTTATTTAACTTTCAATGCCACTTCTGTGATCTGGTTACAAAGGAGTAACTGCATTTTAAGAACATTTGAGCCATCAGGAAAGCAGAATGCTCATCTTCCCTCTTCAGGAGTACTGACTGTTGTCCCAGCAGCACTGACTCTACTTTTATCTATTATCAGTTCAGGAACTTGAATGCATCAGTTAATTCTCATTCCACCTGCAAGGGGCAAGAAGCAAATCCCAGTTGCCACAGCATTATAAAAGGAATATGATTTATATGAGCTAGCCATCTGTGTGCAGTTAACCCCATTTCTGCTTCATCTCTGGCAAAAAGTCCTGATGTACATCACTCAAAAGCATGTTTTAGTCTTTTAAAAAACAAGAAACCTTCCATTTTCCAACATTGAGAAGTACTCTTTGAAAATCAGGAAAAAGTGTAAGATGGAACATGCACTGATATTACTTTTAAGAATTTAGTTTTCATACGTGATCTGAATTTTTTAGTAAAAGATTAATTTATAGGTGATTTATTCCACTGAAGTTTTGCATGCAAGGTGTACATTGCATGTTTTGAAATACATTATTGTTGTAACACTGTGAAGAGAGGAATCTCCACATCTTGTTCACCCCTGTTGACAAGCTGTTTACATCTGTTGTAAGCCGTTATTAGACTACAAAACTGCACTCATGTTTTGCATTGCACAGAATTGCATTAAATTGGATTTTGATAATCCCCACACTTTTCCATAAACACCCACACAAACACTGTTTTGCTTGGTTATTTTAGTTACTTTCTCCCAGTTGTAGAGAGCACCCTGTAATTGTTTGGTTATTCTTTGCTGGATTCTTACAAACTGTGAGGAACCTGCTTTCTGTCTTTGCTCTGTACATTTAGTACCAGCCATGGCAATAGAACAGAGGTACTTTTAAACATCCTTTCATCTTCACTACAGCAAAATTAAGGCTGTTTTTGTCACTTAGGAACAAGCTATTCCTGTAGAAAGAAAAATTTCTCTACATGACACCTATCTGTGATCAACCTCTATGTCCACTGGGTGACACCAGCAGCCTGTCTGACATTGTTATCTGTGCATAGCACCACAGAACACATATCGAGAAGGTATAACCACAGAGCTTCTTTTTTCCTGGTAACACTAGGAACATTGTCTTTCCTCTCTGGTGGAAAAGTGAGATAAATTAATAGGAAAATCAAAATGCTGGAAAAAACCTAAAACATCTTCCAAACCTGCTACTTGTAGTTTACAAGGCTAAAGGAGACAGAAAATACTCCATAAAATACACAATGAACTGAGGGCCTGTTGTACAGACTCATTAAGAGGACATACATTAATATGAATGACCCACATCTGATGAAAATGATTGTGAACAGCTCTGAGTATCTCAGGTAACAAGTTACTGAGATGCAGTTTGATTCTGTCCCACATTGCCTTTTTTGCATTCCCATATGGAAATAATTAATCAGTTTTTAAAGAAAGATCATGATGACATGCAATTTTTCTGACTGATAAACTTGTTAATCCTTACAACAGCTAACAAACTACTTTTTAAAATAAAGACATTCTCATATATGGGGAATGTTTTAGTTTGTTTTTGCTGTTGATTTTGTAATTTTTACTTTAACTGTAATTCACTGCTACAAGCATTAGCCACCAGTACATGCTCGATTTTAGTCCTCCTCTGATATAGTTATAAACAAAAGATGCATGAGGAGTAAAACCTAATAGCCTGTCAGCAAGGTCTTAATTACTTGTTTTAAAAGCTGAATAGTAAAGGCAAGGTGGCTGGTTCTTTTGCTTTAAGGAGAAGCTGTTGTTTAAGGAAGAACAGAGTTTGTTTTTAGAAGGAACGTGTTAATAGTCCTTCCTATCAACACTCTCAATGTCTCTCAGATGGTATTTCACCTGGTTACAACTCCTAGGGCCTTTCAGCTGATAGAGTGAACATCCCACACAAGTGGAGTTCTCTTTGCTGTTTCCAAGGGTGCATTCAACCCATCTTCAAGCAATTAAAGACAGACTCACCCAGATGCTCCTATGCTCAGCTGGAACAACTTTAACCTACCAAGAGTGGTAGCAGTTCAGAACAGCTTCCCAGGACGAGTTTGTTATGCTTGACCAAAGCCATACTGCAGGATACTGACATTCTCTGAGAATAGGGGGGTGCTAAGGAAACCTGCCTGAAGTAGCAGCTTCAGCTCTCCTTGTGTTTGCTGCATACAGTAGTGACTTGCAAATACCAGAAGAAAGATAAGAAGCTGTCAAATGCAACTCTGACAGAAGTCACAAATTGGAAAGGGTCACAGTAATTTCCAGAGCAATTCAAAAGCAAAGTAATAAATAATATTCAGAAGTTCTGGATTCTAAAATAGGCTATAGAAATTTTTTCTGTTAGACAACAGCAACTGAAAACAGAAAAGATCTTCCAGCAACAGATCTTCAGCTTCCTCTGCTGAAGATCTGGGTGGGACTGGCCTGATTGCAGTTTAAAAGTAATAGTCATAAAGAAGTCATTACATTTAGGGTAGACTACAACTCCCCTTTTCTGTATTTCTGAAAAACTTTTCATGTGCCAGAGATGACAAAATTTCAGGTCACACTTGATTGTCTGGAATGTTCAAAGCTTGTTACAGACAGTTCCAGAAGCATTGTGCAATACTCACTAATTGATAATCAGTTGGTGTATGAAATTAGTAGCCTGCTAGTCACTAAGTGCAGAGTAATTTATATGGGGAAAAAAATCAGAATTATTCATAAAGATGCAAAATGAAACAATAGTTTTTAACACTGAAGTAAGAGATCTAAGACTCATTCATTGACAAATCCCTGAAAACTTTTGATCATTCTTTGTAATGCAAGCACAATGTTAGTCAAAGGGTAAATAAAACATTCTTGAGACTGTGGTACACAGCATGTGACTGTCTTCACCACCTCTCAAAAAGGGATGTAAATATAGAATGGCTGTTCATATAATGAAGGACTAAATAAGCTTACAAAAGAAGCTGAGGTAGGAGAGAACATTATGAAACAAAACTGGTGTGGTGAAATAATTATTGTTTCTGAAAACAGACTGATCAGACACATCAAGGAAGAGATAAACAGCAGATCTCAAACAAAAGGATGTTCTTTTTCTTACAGAACATCACTAAATTGTGGAACTCTTTGCCACAGGATGTTGCCAAAAGTGTGTGTTCAAAATGGAATTAGATACATTCCCGAGGGCTGGCTCTGTTGGCAGCTGTGAAAAGTGATGGCCCAGACAGAGCTTTTGGTTGAGGAAATCCCTCAATTGTTAATACCCTGGTAATTGAAGTCCCCTGAATTGTTAACTACTTATGGCTGATACGGATCACAAAAAGAAGGATTTTCTTTTAAATGTTGTTCCATTTCTCCCCCAGTTACCAGCCACTCACAGGGACAGGATAGTGGACAAGTTAAATGAGCCTTTAGTATAATCCTGCACATCTGTTTTTATACCAGTATGTGCAAGATTATTGCTTTAAATGGAGTAAGATTTTAGGATTAGTGAGAATGCACAGAGTTAATGGGAAGAAGGTTCTTTACCTCTGAAGTCATCCTTGGCAACATATATCAAACAATTTTGTATATATTTTAATTTGTAAAGCTTTGATGAAGCAAAGCTAATGTTCCCAGGAGGGGAAGGTCTCTCTCAAACTGTGTAAAAGATTAAAAACCTACTTAATTTTACATACTTTCTTCTAGATGCAGATAACTAATTTCCTCTGATCCTTGGAATTTCCTCAGATGATCAGGAAAAAACCCCTTCAAAATGAAACACAATTGTCTCTTTGTCTAATGATTTAAAAGGATACCCTTAGTACACATAGGACAGAGTCCATCCTTAATTTCCTACTAAAATTATTTTTCAGCTAAATAAATACAAGTGAGTTTAAGAGAAGGAATTAATGGCCTCAAAAAATTAAGTTCAAGTTTTAATTAATATGCTAAGCAAGAAAGAAATGTTGTATGATATTAAACATTTGCCTTTAGATATCTTTCTATATAGTCTCTTAGATGCCTCAAGGAAATTGTTTTACAGAAGCATTATCACAATAACATAGTTGCTCCTAGGGGCATTTGTTTCTCCTGATTGTGGCATGTACTTCCTGCCATATGAACAATCCCACTCTCTCCCCCTGCGCCCCATCTAAAGATCTTCAGCCAGGACTTAATTCCCATGCTTTCAAAATATTAGGGAGCTGTGTGTTTGAGGGGCAGGAAACAGAAGGGAACCAACGTTTTATTCCAAGAAGTGGCTTTTCAAAAGCATTGTTTGTGCTGAGTTAAAATAACCACCAAACACCAAAGATTCCTGCACTTTTCTTTCCCGTAGGATTTTCATTCCTCTTTTTTCCAAAGTAGATGCCTTTTCTGTGTAGTTTGCAATTTAATAATCCTGCACTGTTTGTGAAGAAATGACATATGAACCATACAATAATAAAACACTGTGTGCTTACATGCATACACACATGCAAAACACAGTGTTTTAGAAGCGTAAGAATGAACTTAAGCCTAGATACCTCTTTCCCCCATCAGTGCCATACTGCATGGAACAATGGTTAAATGTTGTGAGAGCTGGTTGAGGGGCACTGGCATTAAATGATTACATTTCTAGATGTATAATCACCTCTGCATGTGACTGACTCACCTCTAGCAGCACAATTCTCAACTGCATTTTCCAGTTTCTGGAGCATGTCAAAATGACACCGTGATGTGATGGAGAGGGGAAAGCAACTTGAAGTCTAACCCATATCCATGAGTCTGGACATGTGTTCCTGTGCTTGAAGAAAGCAACAAGGGCTGTGAAACTTACTGACACTTACTTAGTGTAAGCGCAGATGGATTTGGTCCATTAGTCCAGATTCTCCATTTATCTCAAACAATGACAGAGGCCTCTCCAGCAAGCAGCAGAGGGCCTAGTTTGTGCCTCTGGCAACCTGCTAAGTGTGAAAACCAGCCACAAGCTCACCAAATGTGTGAGGAAGCTAGAACAGGAAAAATGAAAAGGAAACAAGGCAGGAAGAGGAGAAAGCTTGGCCTCAGTAACACCTGCTGTATTTGTCATTAGTGGTGAAATCCATACATACCTGTAAATAGATATCTGAAGGGAAATTGGCGATCCGAGCATAGATGCAAAGCCTGGGATGAAGAGCAGGAGAATCTGCCGCCGATCACCGCTGAAGGGCCGATGATGCCTTCAGGGCCGCCACCTTCCTCAGAGAGCCGCCCTTAAAAGGACGCCTTGGGTCTCCGGGCGCACAGGCACTCCCTGTGATTGAGCTCAGTTGTGATGGCTGCAAAAGCAACCCGGCTATGTAGCCCAGTGATTTCAGAGAGGTGAGCTGTGAAAACAGCTCTCCTAGCAGCTCCTCTGGCAAGCTTCTTCCCCAAGTGGCCCAGGAACAGGCAGGAGACAGTGATCTTCCAGAGGTCTTTATTCTCCAGGAACCGACGATTGAAGGACCCTGAGATCCTCAGACATCCGGATTAAATACATAACTCAGGGAGCGGGGTTTACAACTTGGACCAGTCAGGGGAAGGATTGAGAAAGTAACCAATGGGATGAAGGATCCAAAATGGACCAATGGGAATATGGAAAATGGACCAATAGGGAAAAACCTATATAGTGGTAACTAATGGAGGTAAACTTCACAGTAAATGTTTAAGCTCTGCTCTTCCTCCAAGGGAGAGATTCCTCACCTGTGGGGGCCTCAAGATCTCCCACAAGAATCTCTGGTTGTTCTCGCCCAAGATATGAATATGTACCAGACTGCCATAAAAGATTAGGTGAAACCAGTCAGACCTTAACAAATCCCAAACTTTCCCATCCCCAGACAGTGTTGTAGCATGCAGGTTTGAAATGGGAAATATAACAAAGATTTCATTAAATCCACTGGTAACTTTTCATTGCTGTTCCTACATGAATCCAGGTTGAAAATATGGAGACAGCATTGTGATAATGTACAGTACACATACTATTAGCTTGGCTGGTTGTACCAGCCAAGCTAATTTATTAACATGAAGAACTTTACAGGTGAGGTTTTCATGACAACTTTTCCCTTGAAAAATAGAGTACTGCCTGAAAAAGGTGAGGGAAAATTACACCAATTCATTTCATTTCAGCTGATTCTCAAGATCCAAAACTCTTTAAAAGAAGGCTTGGTTCCATAATTGCATTTGCCTTCCAGCCTTGCCAGCTTCTTAAGTATACTCATTGTGAGACAGGCTGAATGCTTTGAGCTGATTCGGCAGTCTATCAATAGCATGGAAGGAATTTGTGCCAGTGAATTTGGACTTTTCTGGATTGAAGAGTTGAATGGGATTCTTCTGAGAATATAATTCAAAATAGTTTCTGCCATTTTTTGTGGCACATAATCAGGATAAGAGTGTTTTTAATAATTTTTCTCCAGTAAAAGTAATGTTTAAAAAATAAGCCCAGGATGTGGAATCCTCTATTTATACAGAACGTAACAAAACACACATCAACTGTTTGTAGACTTTTATGGCTCATAAAAGATATTTTGAAAAGGCCAGTCAGGAACTTAGAGGGAAATCTATGCTGCTTCTACTCTTGGTTTCTCTGATTAAGAATGGCATTTTATTTATTTTGTGGTGATAGTGTACTTGTTTGCTTATTAACCATTACATTCTTCACTATCTCATCCCGAATTATTCAGCCAAGCAGCCATTAATCAATAATGAATTTTTGTTACTGTCATCCTACTGAACAGGTGATTTGGTTTTCAGTTAGGCCTTTAGTTTAGGCAAAGCTGTAATGACAGTTCTTGACCTTCTTCATAGTCTAGAAATAGCCTGAAGGCATCATCAAGCCTTGCCATTTTTACCAGTGCACAATCAATTATGTCAGTGTCTTTACAGAGACAAGAGATAGTACAGTCCCGACAGAGCTGTAGATATCTACAAAACAGACCTTTCCACTTGAATTGATTTTCTAGAGTCTTTCACAGTCCCTGAAGAAAAGTAGGCACTTCCACAGTGGAATTTATCTCCTTCCAGTGTATAGTGGGAGTGGGTCAAATGAATCACATGCTGGAAATGCCTGTTTCTCTCCTGTGGGATTCAGCCTCAGGTGAGTTGAAATCCACTCTTGCTGGTTAAGCTGTTTGTAAAGACTCAGTGATAGAGAAGCCACACTATCTTTACAATAATACATCAGAATTCTTTATTCTCTTATTGCTTGGCAGTTTTTCCTATCTAGTTTTAGTTCCTATAGATAAAATGTGTTCTTTCTCACTCTATTTACATAGTCATGGAGAACAGACTGTTCTCTCTATTTCTCTAGTAGGTCATATTTTTATGTCCTTTTCTGTCTCCCATAACTGTACTCCTGTACTCAGTCTTCATGTCTGTATGCCACTGAACAAGCCCAGGTTATGCAACCCTTCTTTATTGGTCATATCTTCTGGAGCTCTGGCCATTCCCCTTGCTTTCCTGAAGATTCATGCTGGTTGATATGCATTTGGCCACTCCAGCATTGGTGAACTTACAAGTTATACTTTGTATTTCACAGGTTAGATTGCTATTTGCAAACCCCACAATGATTAAAAGTTGTATGTCACCATCACCAGCACACATAATCTATAATGTGAAAAGGACAGCTCAACCATCTTGTTTGTACACTACCAGCCTAAGAAGGGTGGTACTACAAAACCCAAAGAGATAACAAAGCTTTCATTAAATGTATTTCAGCAATAGTGATTAAATTTAAATAAACTTCAGCATGAGCAAATCTTTTTTAATTGAACGTCTGAATGTGCATAAACATACACATATGAATTTATCCAGTTGCCTCTCTAAGTGGCGGTTTGAACCAACAGAATTGTTTTTATGATAAGAGCATGTGAAGTTTGGTAATCCACATGGAATATTCCTCAACAGAAGGAAGAAGGAAATTAACCTCAAGAATGACTGCTACAAAATGTCAAAAAATGCTAGGGAAAGAGAACTTGTGATAACTTGAAGCAGTCCTAATTGACTCTTTTAGTCAGCTGGAATGATGCAGAAGGGCACATAAGAGGAAGAGTATGGGCTGGGCTGAACTCACAAAATCCCTACTGTGCATTGCTTAATGTCTGCATTTAATATCTCAAAGTTCCCATTCTCCCAAAGGTTAAAAGAAATCAGGATGCATATATATATGTTTATAAAACCAACCTACTGTTGCCAACAATAAAACACTTTTTATTTTGACTTTTTTTAAGTGTTCTGACATATTACTGCACAGAGGTTCAGAATTTCATTAGTATTAAAGTTCATCTTTGACCTTTCACCTTTTTATGTGGAAGAATTGGTGAGGGAGAAAAAAAACAAACATTGCTCTTTGCCCTGGCTTGCTTATTATGACTCTCTCAAGAATTTCAGTCTGGGGCCAGAACTATGTTTATCTCTGAGAGGAGAAAAAAATCTCCCCCCCGCCCCTCCAAAATGCCACCATCCAAATTTATCTCTCAGATTTTACTTAAGACCTGAGGTTTAAAACCCTCTGGATTAAATTTATTCCAGTAGGAGTAAAAGCTCTGCTATGCCAGTTTATACTTACTGAGAAAAGTTGACCTTGAGAGCTGCTTGATAATGAACCTTCTTATTTTAGAAATTCCTGCTGTTTTAGAGATGAAGGAAGCCAGAAAGGTGTCTTGTAGAAGGTAAATTTTTTACTTATGCCATAAAATGCCAGCCTGTGATAGCCATGTGTTACAGAATGCTGTAATAAGGGAGACAGGATCTTGAAAAACAGTAGGAAACTTTGACTGGTAACATTTACGTACCATGCAAGCAAAGCAAAGCTTCAAGCATACTTGAATTTTATGCTTGAAGGCACAAATTGATTGCTTGTGGTGAAAGAATAATGAAATTCCTCCATGTCATAACATCACAGAATCAACCAGGTGAATTGTAATGGAAAGGGCTACATTCCGCTGACAGTGATGGTAATTGCCAGAATCAGCCTCCTAATTTATATTCACTTAGAAAAGTTTCAATGCAGTGTGCATCAGGTCATTTTTGGGACAGAGGTGCCTATCCCTTCTATTTTGTACATTTATGGACCACACGTATCAGAGAACAGCAGTGCTGTTTGCAAAGCACTCTGTAGGCAATCCCACAGTGGCAGAAGGTTCCTTCCCTATCTCCTTTGTTGTCATTTCCAAACGCTGTCAGAGCTCCAAATGAACCAATACAACCAGTGTGCACCGCACCACGTTTTACCAGTTGGATAATGCCCATGGTTACAAAGCCAACATGGGAGCAGTGTTGGGACTTCCTCATCCATGTGGCAGTGAAAGGCTCAGTTGGACAACACTACACACGTGAGGACCAAGTCAAAGTTGGTGTGTGGAGCAGAAGCAGTAAGGCGGGCTGGAAGTGGCTGGGGGTTTCTTCTCATGTTCTCTGTGCTCCCACCATAGGCAAGGAAAGAACATGCTGAACTGAGGGAGAATTACAAGAGAGATAGAGAACTAAGAGACTGAATGATCTGTGTAATGAAAAACATGATGGGGAAGGAGAGAGAAGGGGAAGTTATGGGAAGCAGGATGAGGCATTATCAAAAGAAAAAAAAGCAGAGAGAGAAACAGTACAAAATATGAGGAAGAGAATGAAATAAGAATAGGAAAATCAAGAAAGAGTCAGGAAAGTTATAGTAAATGAGTAAGAATTTGCCTCAAGGGAAAGAACACAGACATAAAAGGGTCCACGTAGCCAGAGAATCAGTAGATGAAGCCAAGTGCTAGTGTCATTTCCACTTGCTGACGTACACTCAAAACTCTACCCCAAGGAGAGCTTATAGGATTCCCTTTGTTATGATGCTGACACAGCTCCCAGCAGTGAATTTAAACAAGAGGACAAAGAAACGAGGACCTTTACCATAATGTGACATGTATTATGTTGATGTAATTATTCATCACTTCCAAAGCTGCAATGCTGTGAGTGCTCCTCTCACACAGGTAAATAAAGCTCTTCATAGTAATGAGACTAATGCTACTCAACTGAAAGAAAAATGTTTCTGAATAAAACAATGCTATAATAATTTTTGCCTACAAAACTGAAAAATGCGTGATATGTTTTTTCCCCTCTCAGTTACCCATAAGTAAAAGCAGTGTTCTATGTGACATTCATTACTGGTTATATGACAGATTAACCCATACTAGTAAGATGAAGGCAATTCAGTTGTCCTCTAGATTTCCTTCTAGTGAATAATACATCCATTGCTGCTTGAATATGCATTACCCTGAAGTATTCATGGAGTCCTGCATGCTGAGAGCTTCCCTGAAGTAAGCCAGAGGTTTCCAATTGTTCAACACCAAGAACATCCTACAACAGAAGCAGCTTTGGATAGTACATCAGCTTCAATGATCCTTACCATTTCAAATCCAATTCAGCCAATTTTCTCTGAAACAAAGGCTCCTTTACACTGCCAGAACAATGACATGGATCTTCATGTCAACACAAATCCGGCCCAGCTATGTCACTGACCGAGAAAAGGCTCTCACCTTCTTTCTTGTATCTAGTATTTCAGCAGTATTTCTTTCTTGTATCAGTATTTCCTCAAGGCCTAAGTCTGACATCATCCATACGTTATATCTCTGTGGAACAGCCTTCACAATATGTTAGAAAATTATTTCTCTTATTTGAACTTGCTCTGGTAATTTGGAATCTGGGGACATAAGATTAGTGTCACACAATCAGACAGATTGTGTGATACTATGACTAAAATCCAAAGTGAATAAAAACACTCTAAAAATCCAGCAGGCTGCCTCCTTTCATTTGTTGACATCTTACTACAAATTGCATCATTAACCCAACTTATTTAAGAATTCTAGAACGAAACAGAATTTGGCTTTTAACTCATCTGCTTTGTTGAGAATGTCATGATATGATAGAAATCTATAAATGCCGGCTTCAGGAAACATTCAAATGGTTGAGACATCATGAAATTCACTTCAGAATCAAAATCAAGTTCAAAACTATGCAAATAAGAGTTGGGAAATGTTTCTGGATCTTTCTGAACAGCTCTGAATTAGCTTTAGTTTTGTGGTTCACGTTTCTAGGGAGAAAATATTGCTTAAGTCTCAGATTTTGCCCACATTTTGAAAACTTTTGGCTTTGAATGTCAAGCCCACTTAATTCCTATAATTCCTAAATCAGTTGTCAAAATAGCTTTGGTCACCTTTCTTCTCTAGAAAAGTTTCCTAAGAGATACAGTTTTTAAACAGAAAAGTTCATTGCTGCTTACAAAAGTTTAGAAGCAGGATATCCTACTATACTCCTTGTTAAAAACACAAAACAACAACAAAAAGAAAAACATTTTGTAAACATATGAAGAGAAAACCCAAACAAACAATTGTTTTTCCCTATGTCTAAGGTACCTACGTCTGTGTTCATCTTCAAATATGTCATGACACACCTAAACTGAAATGTTACCAGGATGGATGGTGGGTTTTGAAAGTCCATGAAGCAGTATGTAAAATGTTTTGTACACTCCTATATATTCTTTGGAAATCTTGGAAGGACTGGAAGAATCTGAGTTTTATTTTTTAATTCTTAAATAAAATAAAATATTTTATACAAAAAAATTTTGAAAGGTGAAAGCTGAAAGCCATAATAAAGTTGTAAGTCAGGCTACTAATAACTCTCTTTGTTTTTCAATCATCTTCATTTAGAATAAGAGGTTGCTCTTGTCAATTCAGCATCTTTTTTGTTCTCTTTGGCAGATGTACATCCAAGGAAACCTGCTCTTTGCCAACTCTGTTATCAATGGGTACAGCCAGTCTACTAAAGACCTTAAAAATAGCTAAGACAAAGAGTGATTATCACATGGGTTACTTCCAAGTTATTTGACATTCAGGTATTTTACTTTCCATTAGCATTGGTTTTAATCATTTCTTGTGAGACCTTTGGCTTCTTTGTTTAGTTTCTTAAATATAAAGCACTGTGACTCAGAGCAGCAAGGCCAGCAGTCTCAGTATCAAAGTACTTGGACATTTTTGGTGTGTTTACAAGTTTTCCATCTTGTGTATTCCTTCCTGTCCCATTCAACAGTTTGGGCTGTCTAAACCCACCTGCTGAGTCACAGAATCTTTACTGGTAGTTACTGTCACAGAGGAAAAAAGAGAAGAGAGGAAGGTCCTGGACTCATCCCGTTTCTTTGTCCATGTTTGACCAAGACTTACTTGTTTTATGGGCTGTTATGTTTACATTTTGGCACTAGTCATAAAAATTTAATTGCAACTAAAGGAGCGATTACTTTAGCCAGCTGTCTTCTACCAGTTAGCTTCTTCATTTCATTAATAGTTGCAGGGAAGCTTTAGAAACATAACCTAGAGAAACAGCAGGAGATGGTCAAACACCTCACATCGTCATACTGAGCATACAGCTCCTGGAGGGAGAATTCCCAGGAGCTTCATGTGCTGCAACAGTTGAGTCTCTTGTAGTAGTTTTCAAAGCAGAAATAAAGACAGGCGGGAGAAGGAAAAAATTGCAACTTCTGCAATTTATTTACTACATGGCTTTTGGGAACTATATAATTATTTTCAACTTAAAGCTGATGCAAGCCAGTAATCAAACTGAAACCTCAGAGTGCCTGGAATGAATGGAAAGGTCACAGTTTTCCACTCTTGATTTAACCAAAACATCATGCAGGTAATGATGATGATGATCTATTAATCTACTGTTAATAGCTAAGAAGCAGATGATAATGGTGACAAGAAAGAAGAACAGAGAGTATAGGCCAAAATAAATTGTACAGTATTTTGCTGAGCTGCTCTCAGCTAGCTAGACAGGTCAGGGAAAGTCTCTTTCTTTGACTTCTTTTTAACGTAACAAAACAATGTATTTAATTTATATCGAACAATGGTACATATTATAATTCCAGTCCATTCATCTCTGAAGGAAGCTTGCCATTTCATGTGCACCCAAAACTGGAGTGGTAGAGAAGTCAGGGATTAAATATAATAGATAATTAACAGTAGCATTTTCAAACATGTTAATTACTGGCCTACCATGCTTTCTCTCAAAGTCATTTTCTTCATTGAAGTGTGGACAGATTAGATTTAGGCTGGGTGGTTTTGCAAACACTTCTGTGAGTGACTGAGAAGGCTACACTGACCTGTGGAATTCCCTGTGCTAGTTTTTCTCTACACTAGAATTTTCCTTTATATTTTCCACTGTGCCATCATCCCTAAATGTAACTTTAGAAGCAAATAGCAAACGTGTGCAGTTGCATGGACAGGCATTCGCCTAATCTAAACCTACATATAACCCATGTCAGGTGTGGTCAGAACCAGTTATTATATATATGATTATTCTACACATGTGTTTCTGCTTCTTGCTACTACAACACCGTGACAAGAAATCCTTAAATGGGCTGGGACATTCCATGGGGTTCTTTCATACACAGATGCAACTGTGGCACGGGAATATTTTTAATGAAGGAGAGGGTGATGAAGTCTGTGTGAAAACCCAGGTTAGGTGACATAGATATTTCCACATGCTCTACCATAATTCTAAAGATGGTGCTGAAGATGGGATTTAACTTCATCCTTAAGTTTCCAAGAGCAGAAGTTTCTGGTATTTTCCCATCTTGCCAGCTGATCTCCTAGCCTCAGAAATTGCCAGATACTTAACACACAGGTGCATGTGCATGTTCTGTTCACTTCCTTTCTTTCAATACCTAGGGCCCACTGTACAGGAGCTTTGAACTTCTTCTTCCTGCATATCATTCTGTGGGGAAGAAATCTATTGAGGTGTCCAGATTAGGGAAGACACTGCACAGCTAAAAAGGAATTAGCATCAGTGAAACATTGGAAATCTTGCTTTTCACTGCCAGGATTTTAAAAATAAAAATTAAAAAAAAAAAAAAAAGCACTATCATTTCTCTATCTGTTCATGGAGTGCTTTCTTGTGAGCAAGCATTTTCTTGTTTGTATATCAGCTGTTTCTTTAATGGAAGTAAGCAAACAGGTCCTAATTGGCATTCATTTTTTTCCTCTTTATTTACGTGTAAAATTAATTAAGCATGGAGATGGCACAGATAACTGACTGACTTAAGTTGATACTTAAGCTACACTTCTAGGAAAAAATAGCCCTTGGAATCCTCTTCCTAATCTCTCCTCAAAATTTGCTTCCCTCAGGAAGTCCAGCAATATCTTAGCAAATGTAATCAGAAACAACCATCCATAAGACTTACAGGCTTCATCATTCACTACGTTTCGTGTGTTGTCCATTTGTTTGTACCTTGAGAGTCCCATTCCAGGTTTCTTCTTTAGTATCTTATAAAAGTACAGACTATGCTGCAAAATTAAGCTTGATGCAATAAAACTGATTGCATATTGGGATCAGTGGAACAATATAATAGAAGTCGGAATGACTGGCTTTTTAGGACTGGTCTGGATCCACCTCAGGCTGGCCCACTACACTAGATCAGGTTACTTAATATGGTGTGAGTACTTCCAATATGAAGCAGCACAGTAGAAGAATGAGAAGAACAGGTTTTAATGAAAGAAAGAAGAAATACAGCAATACAACTGATACAAAAAGTACACAATATAACACAAGAGTCTAATAAATTAGCAGAAAACTTGAGAAACAGGAAGAAAGTTTCAGATGGTTGAAGAGGCTTGCTCAAAAAGATACAATCTTAAGTCTTCATAGATATAGATACATTCTTGGCAGTATAGGAAACATACAATTCTAACATAGAAAATATTGACTGAAGTGGTAGTATCAATTCCTGAAGGATATTTGTGTATGGTATGTTATGAAGTATACAGACAGGCAGTTTAGCATTCAAGAAGTCTCCAAGTAGAGGAAAACATCATGGATTCCTTTTTGGTAGACAGACATGTCCTTCTAACAGCAGCAATTGGATCTGTTCAATATTCAATATCAAAACAAACACAAAACTGAAAACAGCAAACAGTAAGCAAGACCTTCTGCCCAATGAATTATGCACCAATTTAGCAGCAAGATTCAAAAGATAAGAAAAAAATATACTCCTCCCTTACCTCTTGCCTTTCATGATCAAATTATTTCCCTTCTCCCCAGTAACGTTTTAAGCCTGCCTTCCTGGGGATATGAATTAGGTGAGAGTGGGTCATACCTAAGTGAGAAGAGTGGTCAGTAGCTGTTAACCCTAAAACCAGGTCAGGGAAGGTTTACAGGAAGAGGTGCACATCAGCCACAGCTCCTAACAGTAGCAAAACGGAGCCTTTAATGAGTTCCGATACAAAAGTCTAAGCATTATGAGGGAAGCAAAAGGCTCCAGATAAAAGGAGCCACTCTACCTTGTTGCTGCTCTTTTGGCACTTTCAAAGCCTACAAAGGAAGTCTGTCCCTTAGGAGTCACACACACATAGAATACATCTCCTGCAGAGCAAGCACATAAGGCCCATTTGCTGAATTACAGATCTACCTGCTACCAGTGTCCTCAACTGGCACATTATTTTCTTCCTAAAGCCCCATAGGCATAGCTTCCAATGCCCCACAGGCATTTAGGTGATGCTAAAAGGGGTTTTGCCAACAGCTGCCACAGCACAGAGGTCTCTGAAGGATGATGGGAAGATACAATGGGAAGCATATTACATGGAGAAAAACATTCTTTCTTCAGTCATCACTTATTCAGAAAAGAGTAACCAGTGCACATTAATAAAGTGCTTGTACCAAGGAGTCAGCAAAAAAATACTTGCAGAAACTATTGCCAGGATTGCTTAAAATTAATTTCATCTTCAGGATGGAAGTGAAATTATAAATAAAATTCTCTGTAAAAAATGAAGCAAAGTGCTTGTCAGCATTTTTCCATCTCTGTATAATCGCTCTCTATTCCATTTAATCATTACTAACTGGAGGATGGATAAGCCACATCCACTCCATCTAGGCAACTGTCAGGGATACAGGACAAAGAGAAAAAATGATACAGGCGTTAGTGAGGCAGAATTTTATTACAGATGCTGAAGAAATAATATCAACTAGGAGAACTTTAAAAGTGGTTAGCATTACAGTTGAGAAAACTACTTCTGAAACTGGGGAAGCCCAGGCACAGATTTTAAAATGGTTTAAAATAATCCTGGTGATGTACATGATTAAATACATCAAAAAATACTTTAGGTCCTGATTCATATCCATGTTTAAAAGAATGGAGGTAAATGAAAGTACAAAAAACAGAAACAAAATAATTTTGGAAAATATCATAGGCAGGAAACTCTATCACAACAAAAGTTCAGCATCCAGGAATGTCTTCCTGCTGCTGCCTAAATCCAACCCAGAACTTGGGATCTTGGAGCCCTAGCACTGCCGGCCCCCAGGCTTCATACCTGCTTTAAGGACCTGCTGATCTAAGCCTCCTTGAGGCCGATAGAGTGAACTGTGTTTAAAGCAGCATCAGCAACTGGCAGGTGCAGGGGAGACTCCACAGAGCCGAAGCACACGGGTTTTCAGAGGAAAGAAGGAAGGAAGGAAGGAAGGAAGGAAGGAAGGAAGGAAGAAGACTTCACACAGAACTTAAAGGAAGAGATGCAGAGATTGATTACACACAGTTTGAGACAGCAGCACCAAGTCTTTCTGTGGAAATGAAACATAGGTAAAATAGAGGCTTTTTTAAAAAAAGCTGGTGAAGACTACCAGTCTGGTGTTTCCTGTCTCCACATGGACAAGAAATTGTGGATCCTTCCCAGTGTCTGCAAACTTCAGAATGTATCATGTGATTTCCCTCTGTAGCCCTGCCAGAAGTCTCTTGCTGCAGTTTGTTCTTTTGAACATTTCCTCTTGTATTTTAGCTCTCATTTATTAGCCAATTAAGCAGCAGCTTATCACGACTGTTTTCTTTCCCTTCCCTGTGGTTCCTTGGCAATCTATGCTGCCTTTAGGCCCTATTTTGGGGAATGCTAAGACTTGGCAGGCAGGAGGTGTTGAGGAACATGTATTACATGTTTAAGCCAGGGCAAATGGGCATACAGGCACTCACAGCAGCTCAAGTGCAAAGCCTTGATAAGTGAAAACAAAGTGAAGCAGCTCTTCCAACAAAAGATGTAAAATCAGGTTTGAAATACTTCCACAAAGTCTGCTTGGTAGAATACAATTCTTTTGCCTTTAGATAGCAAGAATCAAGTTTTTGTTCACCTTTCAAGTAAACTGGATAATTTGGTATGAGAATAATACAAACTCTTTGCTAGTGGGATCCCCTTGCTGTGGGATTCCTGGCAATACACATTCTGATCATAAAGGGGTGTGTATGTATATATATATGTGTGCATGTATGTATGCATGTTTGTATGTATATGCAGACATACATATTTATAAAGCTTATTCAAACCCCTTAAATTAAGAAATAATTTGTTTCTGCTCCTCAATAAAAATTCAAAATGGTTCAATTCAGGAAGATTTAGTAATACTTGTATTCTGAAAACACGTGCTCTTTACCCGTGGGAAAGGTTTATGCACAACTGCTAGATCCCAGTGCTTCCTGAGCTCAAGATCAGGCAGCTGTGGAGCCAAAGCACATTGGCATAGCAGCTGGAGAGTACAGGTCAGCCCCGACTGCTGAAAGCAGCAAACTTGTTTAGGGGAAGGCAGACTTGGCCATGACTGTGCCACCCTCCTGTGGGAAAGAGCAAGTAAGGATCATGTAATGAGGAACACGTGTTCAAGTGTCAGTCTTGTTGAGGAGGCATTACCTTCTTATAATGATTAAGGAGGGAGGGAAATTCCTGGGAGTGAATGTACTGACACCCAGGAAGAAATAGGAGGCCAGGTTGAAATGTAGGTCAAAGCTTTCTTCCTGGAAGAAAGTCTTCCAGGACAGACATTGCACCAGCCCTAAGAACCCTTCTGTTTCTAAGTTTATGACTGAGAATGCACAGCATCACCTTGGTGTGGATTGCCTCTAGCCTATCATTTAATAAAGTTTACACAAAGGCCTCAGTACTAAAGGAAAGAAGTGGCCAAATTCCTCAACAGTTGGCAACAGGATACTGGAGAAGAGCTGAAGGCAGAGAGAAGAGAGAGACAGTCAGAGAAAAGGACAGACCTAGTAAAACTGGAGCTTTAAAAGACACCTGCAAACCCATTGCACCTAGCTCAGCACTCCTGTGGTCACCCACCTCATGAGAACCCTTGGCAGAAATGGTCAAACCAGAAGAGCTTCTCCAGCCCAGGCCCCAACTTTTGCAGTTTGGCCACTAATATTTAAGTTTCTGTTGGGGATAATTTACCTGGTGTATTACAAATTGTTCCATAGGTGAGAAACGAACTATAAAACCCTCCCCAACTGGTTTGTGTGGCCTGTGAAAAGGAAAGGTGGGAAGGAAAAGTGGGATTGCATATGGCATGGATGCTGCAAGATAGGAAGACAGACAATAAACCCAAAATGCTTGTGAAGCATCTTGTTCCTATTTAGGTTTCACTGAGCGCTGTTCTGTGATCACTGCAAGCTTTGCGGACCTCAAGCACACAGGTGCCTGCAGACCACCCGTGAACACCCAAGCTGGGACATGAAAAACTTGGACTACGTCATATTAGCAGTGCAGGAACAGCCAACACGAACTTGTTTAAATTTCACCAGCTGTGCCTTTGGATGAAAGATCTACAGATCAGTTTGTAGACTTCAGGCTTTTATCCCATAATACAGTTAAAGCCTATTATTNCTATTATTATTATTATTATTATTATTATTATTATTATTATTATTATTATTACTGAAACACACATATCAGACATTATAAATAGCCCACATTTATGATGCTTGATGCATGATGGCTTCAGTAATGGCTACTGAAGATATTAAGCACTGACATTTTTTGTTTGTTTAGGAATGGACCTTTCTTTAATAGCACAAAGTAACGGAAAGGATTGGCCACTCTCTCTTTTGGAAAACTAAGATAATTTTCAGTTCTCATCCATGCAGCTGGAGAAGGTCAGGAAGCAATCTTTAAATATTAAGATTTGAGCACAAATCAAGCCAACTAATGACACTTATTCTGGAACCTTGTACTAGAGTTGCTGTTATTTTTAAAATGTAACTTTAAAATGTTTTCCAGTAGGCCACAATTACTTATAAGAGCCAATATACACCAAGAGTGTGGTATAAATTTGAGCTGCTGTACCTTACTTCTGTTTTGACTGTATGCTCCCCATTATGGTGCCTGCCTTCTGTTTCAGTTCTCAAGTGAGAATGTCTGTACACAATTCTATATCTAGTTATTCCTGTTACAAATACATGTAAAAAGAATTTGTGTGTTATTTTAAAATGTGAACCTCTTAAGAGTGGTGGTAAAGGGAGAGGACCATGGGTGTCAGAGGGTCCAGAAGGGTGAAACGAGTAAGTAGAAAAAAACACCCACAAAAATTTCAGTTTTACTGGCAGTATCATGAACAGTTCCTAGAAACTTTGGGAAATAAGACACAAATGGTTTTGGGCAGCCTAGGCCTCAAGAACAACAACAACAAAAGGAATCAAAATGAGTGAAGAAAATAATGACTGGCATAATCCTCATTAGGATTGAGGAAGCCAGCTGCAAATTAAAGTACTGATGCACTTCCATCCTATCCATATCCTAAATCACTGAGTGGTTACAAAACCAGCCTAGATGAGGTACTGGGATTTCATGGCCATGAAGTGATTTAAGCTGTCATAGAACTGCATCCCCTAAAGCAAACTGTCCACGAGGCCTTTAAGATTTAAAGCTGAGAAGGTACAAGGGTCAAAATATGCTGATCATATGAAAGTATTTAAGTTTTGGTCCCATTCAACCCTTTTTACAATAAGCCACTTTGTAACAGAGAAATTCTTTCCTTGTCTACTAAATTGTAGTCACTTCTTCAGAATACTGTGTTCAATTCAGAAAGCGTAACGTGGGCTAACAGTGCACTCATTCTGTTGAGCCAAGTTGTGTTCTCATAAGCTGCCAATAACCCGAGCCATGGCAGTTATTGTGAAAGGGGAGGGTGCACATCAGGAACAGGTTCATATCCAGCTGTAGCTCAGGCCAGATTGCTTTATCCATCTACAAAGCAAAATTCATGGGAGGTAGATTTCACCCTAGCTCTGATTGTGTCTTATTACACTTGCACTATCATTACCTCTTTTCTGACTTCTGCACACATTTCCAAGTTGAATAAATCAAATGTATTTTTTAGCATTTAAAATCCAAGGTGGCAAAATAAACACATACACAGGAGGGAATTAAGTATTATGAGAAAATTAATAAAGCACACCACCAAGCATTTTAAAAATTAGCCACAGAGGCCTTTGGTTTGATCTCTGATATCCATATATCCATTGACATGTTTCTTGTGTGATAATGTATTTTGCAATATATGCTTATTCTTCAGAGACTAAAAAAGCTCTGAAAAGTCAAGCTGAAATTTAAACAAGTGTTGTTTGGCATCTTTAGTTTGTATTAGACCAGGTGGCAGCTGTTGGGAGATCATTTTGTTTTAACAACTTTTTGTTTTGTTAGCAAAGAAAAACACTGTCCAGCCAAATCCTGCTGACTGTGAATAAATATTTCCCCTCCATCAGACCAAATATTTTCATTTGCCATCCTAATAGCTAGGGCTAAAAGATCTGAAAGTATTTTTCTTTCTACATGGACTCAAATGATATTTGAATTGTTTGGTGTTTTATGGGAGATAATTATTACTCTGTGTTCTGCACTACTGAGGCTAATCTGGAGTACTGCACCACACTTTGGTTATTATACATCCAAAACTGGAGGGGTTTCTAAGGAAAGCAAACAAAAGGCAGAAAACATAACCTCCACAGAAGAACTGAGGAAAGTGGAAAATCAAAAAAGTTTATTGACAGATCTTGTGTGCACACATGGTAATGATGATGTAAAGATGACCACATAGTGGCACTGGAACTAGGAATAATTGACCAAACATGAGGCTGAGCAAATCTATGGAAAAGGATTCCATTGAAACCTGTTAAGCTGACATCTACCATCACTGGGCCAAGAAGTCCCTGAGCCACAAATTGCTGAGGAACAGCCTGAAGAAGTATCACTACACATAGTCTTCCCTCAGCATCTGCTTCGTCCCTGTCACAGACAAGATCCCAGAGCAGCCTGACCCTTTACACTGACCAAGTGCCATTCTCACACTCTGCTTACTTTTTCACGTGAGATAGTATGAAACCTCTTAATTCTAAAAAGCAATTAGCCCTGGGAACAAGCCATTTGCAGAACAACAGTCGCCCTTCACAAAACAGTTTAAAGGACAAGGGCAGTTTAGTGTACTTGTCCTCTTGTTTGTTTAAAAAAAAAAAAAAAAAAAGAAAAAAGGAAGAAAGGGAAACCCTACAAGATCACAAAATTCAGTGTGGATAAACAACTCCACACAGTCCACCATATAACTGGGTTTTTATTACCAAACAAATTAATGAGAAAGCTGCAAATTTTGCACTTCTGATAAAGGTAAGATTTCCAATCTTGTAACAAACAATCACACGGAGACAGGTGTGCTTGGGACAAAGTCTGCAATCTCAGTAAAACTGGCTACTCTACTAGATTTCATCTTGCATTTAGAAATCTAAGTGCAAGATTCAGTGATGTCCAGCAATCCTCTGCTGGGAGTAAAACTGTCTCATTTCTATTACTGATGGCAGAAGCCTTCACATTTGCAAATCTTGCCTGTAGTTGACAGAGGCACATTTAATTGCATTTGAAAGATGCTTTATTATCTGTAACTCTCTACTTTTGCTTCCATGACACAACCATTTAGTTTCTGTCATGAATACATACACCTAATAAAAGACACAAGTTACCGTGTTATCACAGATCTTTGCCTAGATTTAAGCCTTTACCTAGACCTTCAGCTGTAAAGTGAAGCATTACAAAAAGATGTAGTGTTAGGCTGCAATCCAATCCAAGAAGCACTGCCTTTGGAGTGCTTTCCAGGTAGGACAGAAGGAGAAGAAATTATTTAACCCTATATAATTACTTGTTTCTTTACTTCACAAAACTACTAATTGGAAATGGGATAGGGAAAATGCATTTATTGTTAGCTCTGCTCTTCACAAAGGATTTTGGCTGCTGCTATTCTTTGTCATAACCCATAATTTAGTATGGACTTCCTGCTGAATGTTTGAAAAAGTTACCAAGCTCTAGGAAACAAATGTTCTGTTTTCACAAAAATTCCTATCTCGGGTAACGAGCCAAAGAACACAGAACAGCACTCAGACCTTGACATGCTCAATATATGAAGACAACTCATTAGAGCTAATGCACACTTTGGTCTGTTCATAAACATTATTTTAAAGGCAGCAATAAATTATGCTGAAAAATCTGTCAGGTTCATGAAGGAACCTACAGCATGTATACACAGTCATTTCAAGTGACATAATTATGAGGAAATCTGGATCATAACAGAGAGTATGACATACATAGATGGAACCTGGTTATCAAATCAAGATAAGTCAGGCTTTGTGTGCTGTAAACGATTAGCAATATTTTTTCTTCAGGGAGAATATTAAATAGATCAAAATAAATGACCTGATGGTTGTTTTATACAGAGGTGATGAGAGGCAGAGAAAACGAGTCCAGGTGTTCTTAAGGGCAGCTTCTAAGACTGCATTAAATAAGACCATGGAAATCAGTTTGCTTGTAGAAAACCTGTCAAAAGTAGGTCAGGACTTCCTCCAAAAAGTCATCATTTCATCATAGCCATGTCTAATATCAAGGCTGTAATTTCACACTACATCTTTGCCAATAGTGTAAATGTGGGCAATCCTGAGTCTCAGGCCAGCAACGCGGTACATGCTGATACAGCTCTTTGGAGGTAACTGCTGTAACTGCATTGTTGCAATAAGAACAATGAAAAGCAAAAAAGCCTAAAAAGGGTGAATTTTTTACCCAGGTGGACTCAGGAACTGGTTTATAACATGGCCACAAAACCCTGTGTTGACACGTCTGCTGGATGAAAATTAACAACTCATGATGGATGGGGTTTTTAAGGCCAGTTTCATTACCAAGACCAGCATGTAATAAAACTAGGCCCCAGGTGAGCCACCAAAGTAGATTCTCCATGACTTTTACTAAGGACTGCAGCAAAGGAATAAAGGGATAGCAGCTTTTATAGATGTGAGATCTGTCACCAATTTCAGTATCAATGCAACTCAAGCTACTACTGACTTCATCTGAAACTGTAAGCACAGTGATAATTCATATCCTAAATATGATCATATTTCCAGGTTGGTATCATAGCCATACACACTGTAAAGTATGACTTGGATCCCATAGAAAAAGGTCAGGAGTACCCCTTCTGGGATACACAATGTCAGATCATGAGATGATGGTTGATGAGTTCATGGAAAAACATTAATGGAAGATACATTTTGGCTGTCAGAACAATTAGCTAGGAAAAAAAAAAATCTCGGCACTTTGTCAACTCGAGGATCTCAAGTCAAGAATGAGGAAGACTTCTTCTTCAGAAGCATAGACAATGCTTCAAACACAATCTATCAAAGCAGTTGTTCTAGACTTGGAAAAAAAATTGCTTACCACAGAGAAAATAAAAGTGTTTCATCATCTTAGCTTAATCTTTACTTACAGAAGAATATACCACTAAGAGGAGGCTTATCTTCTGAATACACTATGAAAAGCATCTGTTTTTTTTTTCTACAATCTCCTCAAGACATCAACCACAGCTTCCAGTCACTGACACAAGATAAAGGGCACCGAACACAGTGTTACTGGTCAATGAAAAACAGCAAAACTCTTGCCAAAACCCGTGTATGAAGGAGAAGACAGGCATTATACAGTGAAAGAACACTGTAAGTAATACTCCCTTGTCCATCAGACGGTATTTCCCTCTTTACCATCTGTGAATAGGTCCACGTATTTCACAGTGTTCTTGCAAAATCACTAATACAGGCCAGGGAGTTGAAAGAAAACACTTGTTTTCTGACATACCATCAAGAGTTCCACCCTTATCTGCTGACCTGCATTACCTTCCCCACTTTTCACGACACCATCCTAAGAAAGATACTGCTCTGCACCACCAGCATCTAACAAACCTTTGTAGAATCTGCAAAACCTAATAAAANGTGCTCTCGCCATTAGAGATACATGAGCTTTGCTTCATTTTGTGTCAGAGAGCAAAAGGAAGAGAGGGCAATGAAACCATTAATCAGTTCCTCTGTGAGGTAAGCATCAGTTTCCTGCCCCTTGTAACACCACCACAGAGAAAAAAAGCAACTTGCAGAACCTCATACCAAATATCCAGACTTCATCATCAGTTAATTAAGTTACAAGAAACAAAATACACAGCTGTAGTTCTCTCATGGATTCTTAATCCCGCAGGTTAAAGTTGTGGTCTAAGCAAAACTGAAAGAACATTAATGAAAAGCAGGTATGGTGTTCAAACAAAATACTGCATGTTGTTAAGCTCTCAGATAATTTCCTTTAAGAAAATTATTTCAGGATGTAAGCAAAAATGTACAATCGATCATTATATCAAATCAAACAATTACATTAAGGTTCAGTTTACAAAAGGTTAACAAACAATAGCTGGCTTAATAAATAGGTATTTACTTCTTATCTCTGTCAATCCAACAGATAGCTTCTAGGTGTATATAGTACTTTCTACTGGTGTGCTTATAACCTTCCCCTAAAATTTACTTACAACACAATCCTCTAACATGAATTACAATTTACAGAAATCATTTATTAACCCTTCATAAAATTCTAAATAAACTGTAACATGAAGCATGACTAACTTTATACTATTTCAGCCCCATACCCCAGGACACATCAAATACTAGCTCTTTCAAGTTTTTATTTAAAATTCTACATTTTAGCTGGGTGCCACATCACTAGTCGCAGAATCACAAACGCCTATCGTGGCTTAGCCAACACACTGCAGACACAAGAAGTGAAACAGAAGTGGTGGGGGAAGATCACAGGGAACAGTTCAGGTTCTTCCAAAAGAAATGTCGTGGCTTTTTTTGTTGGAACAAACTCTGATACCATGACAAAAGAATCAGAGAGAAAAAAAATGGAGTCTGTTGTAAATCAAAATATTGTTTTTCCTTCTTTTTTAGAAACAAAAACCTACAATATGTCATAATACAAATAAATAAAAAAAAAACAGAAAACACAAAGGTAAATTCCAACTCCCATCATTAGGATCTTAAAAAGGGAACAGCCATCTGTTTCTTGAATGCAGCCTAAACTTCTCTTACCTGCAAATTTTCAATGTACTTAGAAGTCGTATTTANTTCAGAGCCTCTCTTCATTCTCACAGTTCTCCACAAGGTCTTCATTCTCCTGTGTCTTTTCTTCCTCCTCCTCCTCCTCCCCATCATCTCCAAAAGTCTCTTCCTGCATTGTAGTAAAAGTGAAAGACCTGGCAGCAACTTGTGCAGCCAGACCAGATGTGAAGTTAAAATCTGTTGATATGTGGAGCTGGGCCAGCCTATCCTTGATTTTTGAATGTAACGCATCATTAGAGGGAGGCTGTGAAGCCTCTACTCCATCCACGCTGCTTGGCTTGAGTTCTTCAGCATCCCCTTCACACTGATAATCCATTCTTTCTTCAGTCCCCATAGGAACATCTTTATCTGCAGT
>WEIU01005269.1:114632-159876 GCA_013389925.1 Aegithalos caudatus | reverse complement strand
TTAGGGGAAAGAAGAAAAGGGATTTTAAAAAATAAAATTGGGTACTGAATGATGTTTCTCACTCAGACAGGGTCCAGGTATTTTCATAAGCAGGATTTGCACACATGAAAAAAACGGTCAGAAGGCTGGTTAGGTTACACTGGAACACTGTTAGAGAGCATTTAAGTAACCTGGCTGTTTTGATAGAAGCTGGGTACAATAGAACTTGTGCTGAAACACTTAAACTATCAGAATGCATCTGCCACTCAGTTCTGGGATGGAGGAGGCCCACCTCTCTTCAAGACAGACCGACCATCATCCAGGAGTTCCTCAAACACAAAACTGTTCAATGTTACAGTAAAAAGACATCCAAAAATGCAGAGAATAAGCAAACTGAAGGCAGGATGGTTTGTGCTCGAGCTTGTCACTTTTGCACTTGTGTCAGTTTTTCCAGCAAAAGTAGGACTATTTCACATACTGCCTTTTAGCAATTTNAAAAAAATTTTAAGTAAAACAGCTTCAAATAACTGGAAAATATTGGAAGAAATAATTAAGGAAAGTTTACAGGAAGCTATTTGTGAGGTAGCAAGAAGACAAGTAACAGCCAGTGTGGATTTGTGGAAAATAGAAGATGTTAATTTTTCAATGCAGTAACAGGTCTTGTGTATAGAAAGAACCAAAGACAATCCTGCATTTTGTTTTCAGTAGGACTTTTGACATGTAGTCATGACATCTTTATAAGCAAAATGTAAAGGCCACGAAAAGTTGCTGTGAGGTGCACAGAACAGCCTCTTGGATCATCACAGCATGGTTACCATTTTCAGACCAGAATACATTGAGTGAGGATTTGTCTCAAGTCCAATAGCCTCCAATATTTCCAATGGGTGAAAGAAAAATGTTGGATCTCATTAAATCTGCTGTTTTGAGGATAATCTGCAAGAACACTGAAGGGCACCACTAGAATAAAAATTAATATTGGAAAATCAGAGGCACAACCCAGGTTGAAATGGATTTCAGACCCAGCAGTTTGGTGACAGTGCCTGCAAATTTTTGTTTTGGCTTTGAAATAGCCAAGTGCACAAATACATCACAACTGACTGGGGGGGCACTACTGAGAAAGAGGTGAGGAGCCTCACAGTCAACTCTACCCCACTGCAAGCAAAAAGCCAAACTGCAAACTAGTACATACAAGCAACAGCACTGACTGTTAGACACATGAAATAACTCTGGCACTGATCAGGCTGTGGATAGAACATACTGCCCAGTCTGGGGCCCCTTTATTCAGTAACACAGTGGGCCAGGGAGGGAACATAGAGGAAAATGTTGAAAATTATAAGAGGATTAAATAAAGTATAGTCATCAGGGAAGAGCTGAAGCACAGGGAGTCATGTAGAGAAGACAGAAAGAAACATAATAATCATCTCTGAGAACGTAAGAGCCATCAAGAGGAAATGGATTTCCATTGTGGATGGATCAGAAGTACTGCTTTAAATTGCAGCAAGAGGTACTTCTATTCAGTAATAACATTCTACTGGTAATGGAATTAAGTGCTGGAATAGATGCCTGGGTATACAGTAAAATGTCTCTAAAAAGAGTTTTTTAGGAACAGGTAAACAACATTTACTCAAAAATACTAATTTACCCTTGAGAAAGGAAATGGGTTAAATGACCTTGCCAAGCCCCACCTAACCTTATTTTCCATTTCTAATCTATACACTGAACACTTAAGGGATGGTGAGATCGCAGCCGAGTACCACAGCCTTGCTTTTATAAATATCTAAAAATGTTGTGTACATTTGCAAAGATAGAGACAGTTTGAAAGGAAAAATGATGGAATTTAAACAGTTTGAGGGCCATTGTTTCAAAGATCATTAGTACAATGCTGTAACTAGCCATAAAGAGTACTCCTATCTGTAATATTATCAGTAGATTACTATGTGCTTAAACTGTTGAAGCTCTAAATGGTTAATTTTGTCAGTGATGTGTAAAATAAAGAGAAGAAGCTGAAAGTTCTAGGAAATGAGCAGAGATATACATTTAGATGAATGATAGATAGGTCCATCACTGCCCAAGGAATTTAATTAGAGGTGAATTCCCTTCAATGTGCTAAAGCCCCGCTTGTTCTGAGGCTCTGCTCTGTACCCGAGAGGATCAGTGAGTAAAGGCACTAATTCTAGAAATACACCAAATCATGTAAAGGAAGAAGCCAAACTGCATTCCCTGAAGAAACCATATGCTAAAATATAAGATACATGCTGGTGTCACCACCACCAACAGGCTGACAGGAGGGTGTGAGTGTTCAATCTATTACCCTGAAAGGCTTTGCTTTGGCTGTTTCATGTACCTGTAAGAAACAGCTCTGACATATAATGTTTCAGGGCAAAGAGCATGTACTACATGTTGAAGGGGACTCACCTCTTTATACAGATGCTCAACTGGCTGAACTAGTTAGTTGAACAAAACATCTATTGCAGCAGAAGTGCTGAGCATCCACTTAGACACAATGCTCTAAGCCCGGGGGGTTCTTGAAACAGTTCTTTTCAAAAGACTGATTTTAGTTTTGGATAATAATGCATAAACATAAAAGCTGTGTTGAGCTGCTATATTAATTCAACAGGAAGGTACCTTCTCCCAAAGAGTTTTCAGAAAGTATTGGGAAAAAAAAAGAGATCATTTATTGAAGTAATTTACATAATGTGACTGACAGACCAGCTGTTAAAATTTGTAGAAAGACAGCAAAAGAACTGAACTTGATTACATGTACAGCTTGACAAGTTCAACTCACAAAATCTGGATGGCTTAGAAATATACCAGGAAAGTCAAATGTCAGATAAAAATAGTGTTCAGTGACCCAAGTAATTTAAAGTAGCTCCAGTGGAGTACTTCAGTAAACTTGTTGCAAAATAAAGGTTCAATCCCAGCACATTTCCAGGAAAACCAGTGGGCAAAACTGAAGGATTATTTAATTTTTTATTTCCCACATAATCTGTTCCTTCTAGATCACACACAAGGTTATTTTTGTACTGAACTTTAAAAGGAAGCAAGTTATAATAAAAGGCCTGCTGTGAAATTTATACACAAAGTAAAAATAAAACTAAAATAACTGAAAATATTATGGTGTATAGTCTAGAAAGAACTTTTAAGGAAAGGAATGGAACTGCAGGTTGTGGAAGGCATCAACAAAACACAACAGGTCAGCACATGCAGATGTATCAGGCTACATCTAACATCTTCACAGGCTGTTTTATGCAGCACTGAGGGGGAAGCTGTAAGACTGCACAATCTCCTGCAAAGTACAGGAGTTTGTTTATACCATGTCTGGACCTGCACAGAGCCTGCAAGAAGTCTTCCAGTGCTCCCAGTTCTGATGTAAGCAGGAACAAGGTTGGCCTGCCTGCCTCTAGGCACAAAGCAATATTTATCCATCCACTGGATATTCCACCCATATATCATTAAGAGCACAGTGCACTTCAGATTTGGATTTCTGTAGGTAACTTGCTGAAACTCCAAGTTCCCCCCCAATTTTCCTAGTGCAGTCTCCATTACCAGCATTTTTCAGATGCTGGGCTGTGCCTTCCTAGGACAGTAAAAATGCTCCTGGAAAAAAGATAGATTAGAAATTACAGGTTCAATTCCATGTCAGGAGAGCCTAAATTCACTTCAGTTAGTTAAGCTGGTTATACTTCACAAGAACACCATGGGCAGTACAGATCCCTAAGGAGAGGGACAACAAACAAAATGCTGGGATATGCTGCTCACTAAGACTTTTAAGAACACCAAAGATTAGATCACTCTCTTTGAGAGAGAAAGTAAATGGGTATTATATGTTCAACATGTCCTCCATGATTTAAAATGTTCCAGGAAACGTGATTGTCAAAAACGTTTCATGACAATGCCATTATCATTTCAATTCATGGCATAATTTTAATGCAGTAAATAAATGAAGATCTTGAGGGTGATTCATTAAAATCCTACCCCTTCACAGGTGGTTCACCAATCAAAGGCAAAAAGCCATGATCAGTCTATGCCTGAAAATGTCACCATCGGAATCCGCAGGTCTAACAGACCAAGTTAAAATGTTTGCATTTTTTGCTGAAACAAAAGCTTCAAGGCCATCACAGGGAAAAGTCTGATATAAGGACAGAGTTATACAAAGTGTATGGTTGTAAGACTTTCTTCAGCTATAATTCTTATATACGGGCTGAACACTGTCACTGATACATTTGACCATTTCATCTGTGAAGTGTATCCGATTAGCTGCTTCATCTCTCACACTTACCTTTTTTATTTGGGTTTCTTCCACTCATTTTTTCCACCTGAGAAATGGCTTCTTCCCAGCAGCTGTTGCTCGCCTGGATATGAGGCTGAATAAACTTTAGTTTTTGTTCCAGAACCTGATGGGCTTCTGTTGTCAGCTCAGGTGTCTCCTTAGTGCTAACAAGCTTTTCAAGTTCATCCTCAAGAATTATTACCCTAAGTGATGAGGAGACAAACAACAGTAAATAATAATACATATTTGATTTCATCATTCTTTCAAATATTTAATGTAATATGCTGTCATTTTCTTCAAGTTTTGAGAACCTATCTCAGTCAATTTCTCAAAGATGCTACAGGATTTTAAAATAAAAATATTTTTGATACATTGCTTACCTGCACTTGTTATAGTGATTCTTATACGTAAGATTAGTAGGACAGTCTCAACTGTTTCACCAAGGTAGTGACAAATCTTTAAGGATACTTACTAGGTAGCTACTATGAGCTGAATGTTCTTATAAAGCATTTGGTATATTGAAAAATCAATGCAAGATAATTATGTTCTCTTATTTTTTATAAGGGAGTGACAAAAGCAAGGCAAAATCTTAGTGCACTGCTTATCTTCAAGTTTTCACCAGAGAAGAACACCCAGGAAAAATATCAGATCCCACAGTAAACCAAGGATCTTTGAGCCCATACTGTGTAAAGATACGGCTACGATTGCAAAGACTGTACGTATCTGCCTTTTTCCCTTTTACCTGGGGATACAAGCTGACAACCCAAAGAACGTCGAGTCAAAAGCCTTCTGCATACTCTGTTAATTCATGTGTAAACTTACTCATTGAGCAGGGCCTTGAGGTGAAGCTGCAAGCTGCGTACTGCTGTCTGGAGACTGTTCAGCTCTCTGGACTCCTGCTTGGTCCTGGCTGGCCATTCCAAGCCCGACTGATGCTGAGTTTCGAAGTAGCGGTAGAACTCGTAGCTCCTCTTGAGCTCCTCCAGGCAGGCGGCGTGGGTGTGAGGCAGGCCCTGGGTCACATCGCACAGGATGTGGTGAGGCAGCCGCCCCGGGGACACCAAGGCCTGGGGGGATGCGTTGGCTGGGGACAGCAGCAGCGCCAGCCTCCTGAAAAATTCTGAACTCTGCCCTACCCAGAGCTGAAACAGGACCTGCAAAACAGGGTAGGGTTAGCTCTGTGCACCTGGGAAGGCAGTCAGCTTCCAAAGTAAATGTACAGATACACCATGGGAAAACACTCCTTGGCCAGCAACAGGAACTTTGAAAAACTGCAAAAATCCGCTGACTGTTTTTGGAGGATATTCCAGAGCACGTGAGGTTCAGATCTTGTGAACCTTAGGTGATTGTTAATTTCTTGACGAAGGATATTAAATGCAATTATGCTCAGAAAGTTGTCAGAGTCCAAAACCTCATATTCCCATTAGCCAGTTTCATTATTTGCTATAATCTCCACATACCCTACAGCTCACAAAGGGCTGCCAAAATTCCAGTGGCAGTAAAGACATTCTTTCCTTTATAAGGCCAAGCTGTCATTTCTACAGTCTAGTAACTACTGCATTGGCCCTCACCCAACCTTGAAACATGAGCCTAATTTTTGTTGAACTACTACAGAATGTAGTTCAACAAAAAATATTCTACATCTGAAGAAAGTTGAGCTGCTAACTTAGTTCTTTTTTCAGCCAAAGTAAGAAATTCTAGCAATACCAGTAAGGAAGGAAAGGCTTTTAAGAAATGGATGGATTCACAAAGCTGCTAAAGAGGCCAGTCCATCTGGGAGCAAGGTAACCCAAAATTTCAATTCTTGGGAACTTCCACTTCCAATGAAATGAAAAGAACAGTTTTCTTAGTTTAGAGGAGTTTGCACAGTAGACCATGACAATAGAGCAGCAGCTTTTATATCTAAAATGAAAAGGAAAGGTTATGATAGTTTTCTCTGCAATAATGGCCCTTACTAAAAGGGATCAGCTGTAAGTGATTATGAGGTGCAGACTGAAACTTGTTTGCAAGCACTGCTGACCAAGGAAGACAAAACATTTACTCATCGTGTCAAAAATACTTGGATGCAAACTGATAAAGTATTCCAAAAGAAAAAAGAAATCTCATTTACAAAAGACGCTCATGAGAAAATAGAATACATGAATGACATGAAATTAATTTGGGGCATACATGCAAGACTGATTTGGCTGGGTGCAAAAATACAAAGCAAACAAATGGGCAGCTATCACTCAAGTGTCCCTGATTGTGTGGTGCCCTAGATAAAAAAATCAAAAGCTCATGCTATAGTAAGCACAAAAGAAGACCAATCCCTTCCACCAGACATAAATCACAGGCAGTAAAAAAGTAGCACACAGAAATAGTGGATTTCAGGAACTGATAATAATAATCAAAAACCTACATGATAAAAGGCACAATGGCAAGAGAAAAGGAAATTCCAGATGTATTTATGGTTGCAAGCAGCTTGCTCTGCTAGTAACTACTGATGATCTTTGCTGACACATAAAATATCCAGCTGGTCTCCTCAGCTTAAACTGGTATTTTTTTAAGTGAAAATTTTTCACTCTTTAAATTGTTTTACTTCAAGGACACGGTAACCAAAAGACACATGTGACATTTGTCATATGGCTCAACATAACCTGCATTTTAATATAAAGACAAATTCCCTCAAAGTGAAAAAAACCCTGAAGAGGACTGCACATACATCCAAGGCTCACCACACAAGTATGTCCCAAAGTTATCCAAGTATGTTACACCTACACAGGAACCTGATGTATATTAATTTAGCTTGATTCAGCTCTACCACACCCAGCCTATATTGCTGGCTGTTATGAGTTACCATAAATTGAGATTTACTAGTTGTTGTGAGATTAACTGTATCCAGAAAGCATCCTAACCAGTTTAAATAAAACTAACCAGTTTAACTAAAGCAGAAATCAGTTAAATTACTGCAAACTGCAGTAAACAAAGGCTTAGCTTACAAGCTCAGGCACCTCTGACTGGCTTCTTGTGCTTAAAAAGAAGTGGGTAAATTAGTAGGCTTACATGGTTGCAATTAGAATTTCAACTAATGAAATGCAAGAAAAAATCCCAAAAGTTTCTATTTATTGTAGCTCTTAGTTTACAACTATTTAGGCAGACCCTCAAAGCTTAGTAATCACTATTACTGGTAGCATTTACTGTCAGAACAAAAGAAGTAAATTTCTATAAATTAAGATGAAAAAATGCAACAAAAGCTAACCCCACAGAAACACAGAAGTCATATAATAATGGAATTTTCCATTAAAAAGACAATGCTAAAGAGGAACTGCCTTGGCAGAGGGCCATTAGAGTATAGAAGGCTTGCATTCAAATTAGATCTTCCTTCCAATTGACTCAGGCAAATAAAAAATACCTAATATTCTCAAAACAAAATAGATAAACAGGCCACTATATGGTTGTCAGTCTGTTCAGTTAAAAGTTTTTCAAAGATTGAAGAACCTTACTGGCCCATGGCAGCAGGGGTCCAAGCTTATTTCTAGTCCTCAGTGTGACTAAAGGCAGCTACTCCCTTTGGCATTTACAACTAATATGTGATTTCTGATGTCTCTCTTTTTATTCATGTCAAGAGATTAGATAAAAAAAGAATTAAGTATAAATCTGGAAATCTTTTTATTCAGTTGAGATCAGGTGAAATCAGAGAGCAAAAAATCATGTTTAAAGGGATTGATCAAGATGTTTATAGAACACTGACTTGAACTTCCATGATTTGCAGAAAAAATCCTAATGTTGTATTGAGTATCTCCTCTACATGCACAAAGAAACCACATGAATGATGATACATGTAGAAACCCATGATCGGAGCCTGACTGATTACACCTTACCCTCAATCCAGTGTCTTGCTACAGACTAAGATGTACAAGCCACGGGACTTCATGACAACAGAAAGATTTTCACCAACAGCCTGCATGGATGCACTAAGCCTTTCTAGGAGAGCTTACCTTGAGTGCAGGCAAGCTGAAGCCATCAGTCAGATTGTGTGCCTCCTCTTCAGAAACCTGCTCTTCACTCAGCCCCAGACCCAGCTCCTTAAAGGGGACCACACAGATGTAGCTGGTCACATTGTCACTCTCTGAGTTCAGAGGGTAAGTTTAGCTGGAGTTAAGGTAGTAAACAAAGCCACTTTTGCATTAAACACACAGAAAAGGAAAGAAATACTTAATAAGGTTTCTTATCCCAGGCAAATATTTATGAAAGCACATACTTTCATCTGAAATCCACCTGAATCCTGTTTAAATGAAAGTTTTGCAATCCTTATTTGAAGCACAAATTGTAAAGGCTCTTAGAAGGGTGAGAGATAAGACACTGACAAAACACCTATGTCAAAATACAAACACATAAAAAGAAACAAAGTAGATTGATGAAATATCCCTGCATCCCTTTTGAATAAGTGAAACAGCTTACTTTTAAATGTTGAGTTTCCAAGAGATAGGTCATGTCAATCTTAAATCTGAAATTAACAGGGGAAAGAGAACAATTGTGCAATTTTAAGTTTTAAAGATGGCCTGTGTTACAGACTAAGCTCAGGATGTGAATTCTCTGAGAGGTCTGTCTGTGGATGGACTGCATAGAGGTTTTACAGTAAAAGGTCTTTGACATTTCAGAGAGCTCTGTGAAGAGCAGGAGCTCCCTGCCATACCATTAACTTTATTGATTACATAACGGTAAGGACATTATGATCTCGGAAGGATTAGTGGCAAACATACCTATCAACACCATTCAGCACATTTAAAATCTTAGTAGGAAAATGTACATTTCTAGTCCTCAAAAGTGCTTAAAAAGTAGGAAGCAAGCCCAATATAACTGATACCAGAAGGCACATAAAAGAATTCATAGACTAGGCAGCACTTATTTTAAAATAGCACTAATTTTAGGCTAACCTAAATTTTAGGCTAACCGTTGGGGAGGAACGGTTCAAGATTTTTGCATGTTTTCTGATAGTTAAAACAGTAAAATTCATTTTAACACAGGTACATAAATTTATGGCCATAAGTACAAAATCACATTTGTTCCACAGAAATATATATATATATTTGTAAAGCATTAATGAAAATATTATCTTAATTTAAAATATGTTTTTTCATTTATAGCTTGATCTACAAACTGAATGCTCTCATCTCTTGCTCATAAAGCCAATTAGAAGCACTTGTCTCTTGTCCATTTAATGTTTTCTGGGGTAAGCTACAAGCTCCATCCGCTTTCACACCCAAATTTTCCACATGCTAAATTCTCAAAGGATTGAACTTGAAAAAGTGATTCACTCAAGAGATGTTTACCGGTTAAGTAGAAGAACATTGCATGAAAAAGTAATATTCCTTGTTCCAGGAAACAGTAAAGCAAAGTGTCCAGGATCTAAAAAAACATATTTCTCTCTCTTTTATCCCTAATGTCAGGAAAGGAAGAAGCCTATTAAGTGTTCAGATAAAACCTCACAATGTAAATTAATTAGGATCAGAATATTACTGCTGTCACCAGCAGCTGCCTCACATAAATGGTGTCTACTCTAAATTAACCTGAGAGCATGCCCAGCAGAGGGAGCATGTAGGATGAGGATGGTAACTCCATCAGAAATTAAAGTCAGGTGAAAACCCTTCAGGGCCACTTATGTTAGATACTACTTGTACACCTTGTTAGCCTTTTCCTGAAACATGGCATTTCCTACAGTATGGGTGCCCCAAAAAGCAGTTTGGACGCACGTGGATTCCTATGTCAGGCTAAAAATAAATTCCAGCAACATCTCAAATGCGAGGCTTGACCAAGGAGATGCTTACCCATACTGTGTCTCAGCCAGGGACTCCCAGTGGCCTTCTGTACCTCCTGCCATGCCCTCCTCTGTTGCAGCCCTTCCCCTCCCATTTCTATCTGACAGATGAAAGTAGAGAACTGATCCCATTCCCCCATTAGTTTCCTAAGGATCAAACATTTAGAAAGTTTAAACACATATACACCATTATATAGAGGAACACATTTTCTTAGTGCACTTTGATCTAGTAGTATTTTTAGCCTTAATGCCTTCTGTTAAAGCCAAAATACTAAAGCCTATCTTAGATTAGTTGAATTTTCTATGTCTCTGTGAAAATATTTCATTCATCTGTTTAACTTAAATGCCTTATTAGCCTGAAAGAAGATATAATATCACTTATTAGAAAGAAGATATTAAGATATTACTTAATAATGAACTGTCAAATCCAGAATAAAATACCTGTACAGTGAATGTCTAACCTATCAGACGCTCTTATTTTCCTATAGAGAAAACAAGAATGCTAATGTATCCCTGTATGTAACAAATTAACATTCATACTTTAGTCTTCAAAAGCACATTCCCATCTAAAGAGCTAACAGGAGGGCCTCACAGGATCCCTGAGAAACCCAACTGTACTTTTACAAAATCCTCGCCTGCTCACCAGGGGTGAGCTAAGCATGCGATGAACTGGCTGGTTAAGGAAGAAACATTGCACTAAAAAATGCCCAAGTGTCTACTCAGACCTTTCAGCATGGCAATTTAGGCTTTTATAATCTCAAGTGGGTCCTACTTTTTGTTTAGCTTACTTGTTTTCTTGTATGAACTTTCCCTCTCCCTAGTTAAAGGTATGTGTTTTTCTAACAGTTCATGATGCAATAACTAAACCTTTACAGAGGAGGAGGAACAAGTTTTTACTACATTTACTACAAGAAATTTGCAAATTTCCCTGTGCTCAGTGCATCTTAAACACATAGAATGCATTTTATATGCATTCCGTTCTAATGGGGTGAGATACCATTCCATTAAAAATATTACTATCCAATCTGGTTACTATCTGGGTTTATCATTAATAAAAAGTAACACTATTTATGCCCTGACAGCAAAGAACATCACCTCACATCAAAATCCAAGCTTTTTAAGTTTACATGGTCCAATGCCCAGGTCCTACTATCAAAATAGTTCAAGGGAGATGGAGTATCACACCATTCTGCATCAGCTGAGGATGAGATGATTAACATCAGCCAGTAACATAAGCTACAAGATTTCCTCCATCCAGCTTGTATATAATTACATCAGATTCCCATGATGCAGAACCCACAAGGCTCTTAAGGATAGAAGTATTAAGCAGCTAGCATGCCGAGGGAAGCACTGCCTGAGCTACCACACAATTCAATGGAGGACAGTGCAGAAAGCTTTTGAACTGGTCTGCATGACATCCTGTAAATACTTAACCCAAAGTGCCTAATTTCTAGTTCATGCTTTTAGCCATTGCATCCTGCTATAACCTTTGATTCTGAATTAAAAGAGAAATACTCTTTTCTATAGCATTTTGTTCTGTGATTTTGAGCAATACACTCTTGTTGACATGAGCAAATCAAAGCAAGAATGATGTAAGAAAATGCTAAGTCATTTTGCTAGTACCCAACTGTCCCTCCACATGTAAGCAATGTAAGCAATATAAGCAGTACGACTTTCCATCTCATTAAATTACTGGTCTACCAAGTGTGACACAACTGCCTGGTATAAGGCTAAAATATGACTGCATATTTTCTCTTCTACATAGGAACAAATTTTAATTATGGCAAAATTATTTAACTGTAGTCACTGAAGGCAGCTGTCTAACTAAAAGAAGGTACACTACCCACAAGCATATATTGCTGAACCACTAGTTCTACTGAATAGAAGTGAGAATGATGACATATCAAGTTTATGCAATTTGAATCACCATGAATAAAGCTGTGACCTAAAATTTTTAATTCTCTGTCACAAGTTCATCAGACTGATCTCCTTCTAACATATTTGAGATATACATTAATGTAAAAGCTTAATTTGCTGCAGCTAATTTTGGTAGAAGAAAATCAACTTACCTTTGAACTCAAGGATGTCGAGTGAAAGGCCATGTTGATCAGAGGATATTTTGGGCTAAGAGGAATTGTAAAACAAAATCTTGAAGGGCTCTGAAACACATCATCAGCACACCCAAAGCATGGATGTCAATAAAATGATACAATGTTTTCAGTGCACTGAACCTTATTCACACATTGCACAATACACAAATAGGGAAATTTAAAGCATGTTCCAAACCGAACACAAGCCCTCATTTACTAAGCTACCTTTTCTTTCCCTTCTTTAGATAGGTAATTAGATACTGTATGTTTCTAGACATCCTGACGCTAAACATTGGCTCATCTGCAGGTAGGCAACATGGACTACCTGAACTGGTGGGTTTTTACAGAAAGGATATTTTTTCAGCATGTACAGAGTAGCCAGTCTTGCAGCTCGGAAGTTGGCTCTGACGGATCGATACACAGCCTTCCGGAGGCCAATCAGGTGCTGACTAGGATGCTGTCCAGCTTTATTAAATGGGCAAGCAGCACTGACCCTGTCAAGCAAACTTGAAAAGTAAAATGTGATACAACTGTACAGATGTCCTAAAGTATTTTTAAAGAACAGTACATCAGTTTTCCTATTTCATTATTTAGAAAGCTTTTTCAAATCACTCAGTAACTATGAGACTAAAAAAAACCTGATCACATCAATGATATATTTAACTGAAATTTCAGACAGAAGCCAGTAATTCCTCAGTAAATAGCCTTAATCTATTCTCATCTGAGCCATGACAAAACTCCTGAGCACATTTATTTTCTCTAAAATTTTCCAAAATGGTACATTTTATATGGTAGACATACCATAACGTTATCTCAATCAGGATACCAAACTATTACAAGCCCACTTTTGCTTCAGCTTTGGAAGTTTTAATAAAATGTACTCAACATACAGCTCTTTATATAAAAAAAAAATGTTTTCAGTAATTTTTTGCAGAAAAAAGGTGTCAATACATAGCTTTTCATGCAAACCACTATATTCTTTTAACCTTCTCGATGCAGGAAGTCTTCTAGATGAAGAGAAATATTATTTGAGAGGTGACAGATTTTATCATCATGCAATGAATGGCAGCTGTATTGGTGAGAGTCTTGACAGGTAAACACATGAAATGTATACACCACACAAACATACTGGAAAATACATTTGGTTTCTGGCTATTCAGGTGAATATACCATTTAAAAGAAATTATGCCATTTGCCTATTAGAATATAACTCAGATTGGCTTTAGCATGGTAAGAAATCACCTCATCTGGAAATAAAATGAATTGCGAACTGGGTGAACATTGAACAGGTCTGTGGAGCTTTTAGCTCCAGCTGTACCTCTTCATATACAATCTCATGACCAACCTGTGACTGAGACTCTGGAAACAGCCTAGGTGCACTCTACTTGCTGTGACTGTTTTTACCAGATGTTGGAGGTGGGGTATTGTTTCTTTTGTGTTACTTGAATTTTTTCTGTTAGGTTGCTAGGAAATTAATTGGTGGGTACTTAACCAAGACAATAGTGTGGCCAAGCACGAGTTTTGGGGCTGATATTTTCTGATAACGGGCCATTAAGGCTCACCAATGACATGAGACATTACATCATCCCTTTGGGAGATGCTCCAGATAGGAACAGCAGGACATCCTGTTTTCCACTGGATTCCCAGAGGAAGACTGGACCCATCTCGCCACCACTGGACTTTTCTACAGGATCATCTCTACTCCACAGGACTGTGCCTGTTACTCCAGGAGGATTCATCTGGACTGCATCTAACACCCTGACCAACAGGGTGTCAGGTCACACCCCTGACTCTGTCAGGGTTTTCTAGGGTTTTTGTTTGTTTTATTTGCATGTTTATTTTATTTTCTGTACTACTACATTTGTATTTTTAATATTCCCATTAAAGGACTGTTATTCCTATTCCCAAAACTTTGCCAGAAAGCCCCTAATTGCAAAATTATAATAATTTGAGGGAGGGGTTTACATTCTCTATTCAAAGGAAACTTCCAGCTTTTTCACTTAAAAGGGAAAAGCACACAGGGTACCTGGTAAGCCTGAGGTGGATTGCTGCACTGGTAACTATTTCTTCAGTCCATCTGACTAAAAAGTTGACCAAGTCAGCAGACTGACACTACTGGGAAAATGTCAGCCCTACTCCATGTGCTTAGCTGGACCATGCTGCATATTGACTGGGAGGGGAAATAGCTTATGGCCTTCACTATCAAATATGAAAACCAGAGCAGCCCACCCAGTGAGCAATGCTGGGACCATATATCAGTATGTTTAACACCATTAACATAAGCAGATTCATGCCAAACATTGCCATATATTGAATATGCTAGCTGAAATATAAAATATCTGCATACCATTCTAAATTATGTGTTATTAAAATGGTTTATATAACATCTCATAAACTACTTTAAAATATGAAAAAAATTAAAAATAAACTGTGTTCATTTACATTTCTAAATGTAAATTTAAAATGTTAGCCTTGCTATATCTTTCACTAGGGAACACAGTATGTAATGCAGTACATGCCAATCTCTAACCATTCCCTAGCTTTTGAAAGTAAAAACTGGAAGTGTTTATGTATAAACTCTCACATCAGTTTGTAGACCCAAACTCATGTGAATTGTCAGAAGCAAGCTCAAAGAAAAGGAGCAGAATTCTTTTACCATAAAAGAGAAGAGATCTATGTTCTACTACAGCAATGCAGACTTTTCCAACTCCTATAGAGAACAAATATAGCATAACTCATGCACAGCATGTACTGCCAAAATCATTGTTTCAGCAAAACAATCTGTTTTCCTTCTGGAAGGGATTGTTTCAGTGCTTTTTATTAAAAAAAAAAAATCTTCCTTATTCTACTAATTAAAATTAGTCGGATCTATTATATGACTTTTTGTCAGGCATATCATATCCCCAAAATTCCTAGTGTTTCATTTATCTTCACAGAATCACAGAATCACATGGTTCAGGTTGGAAGGGAACATGAAGATGCTCTAATTCCAAACGCCCTGCCACGGGCAGGGACACCTTCTACCAGGCTCCTCAAAGCCTCATCCAGCCTGGCCCTGAACACTTCCATGGATGGGCAAGACACCACTCCTCTGAACAATCTGTTCTGTGTCCCACCACCCTCAGAATCATGAATTTTTGTCCTAATATCTAACCTAAACCTGCCCTATTTCATTTTAAAGCCATTCCCCCTTGCCTATACCACATATTTAAAGGTCTCTCTCTTATATATGTATATATAGAGGTCTCTCTCTTATCCTCCATGTATCTTAATTGGACTTACGTGTTATCAAAATGTTAACAGCTTTTCACATCAGCCACAAGAAGCAAGAAGCAAAGAAAGTTTAAGGGTTTAAGAAGTTTAAGGAAGTTTAAAGTTTAATTTCCCCTTTCCTACAGCTCCAAACCCATTTTACTGTATAGAACAAAATATTTCTTCATTAATTTTACAAGCCAAAATTTTAATTGGCTTTCAACTTTTAACTAGTTTATATAAAAACACATTAGCAAAAATCTATTGCTGCAGTTCTCTAAGGATGCTAATATGCATCCGTATGTATTAAGGTCACACAGTTAATTTTAGTTTAAAATACAGTAAAAAGAAGTTAATTATTTTGGTGATAAGCATGGGAATAAACACTTGCTGCTTACTGCTGCAACCTTTGACTATGTATTCCTTCAGTTGTTTTATGATGTGCAAGACAATGGGCATACTTTCATTACCCTCCAGAAATTCCAGGCTGCAACCTGTGATCAGGCTGCATTTGGCTAATTGCAAATGAAGCAATTAGACAGGAATACTGCCCTTCTGCCTGAGCAGAGCACTGCCCTTGCTCCACAATTTCTGTAATCCAAGCTACTCAGGTGAGGTCTTAGCTATCTCTGCATCACAGAGCTGGCACCATGCAGACACACCTGAAATTCCAAGAGAACGTTAAACACTTCCAAAAGCCATGCTGGAATCAGAGCATCAAGTTGTCTTGGAGAGCAACTAATGTAAGAGAAGCCTGACAGGATTACAGAATCACAGAATAGTTAAGATTGGAAGGGACCACTGGAGGCCATCTAATCCAAGCTGCCTGCTCAAGTTCTTAGTTCCTGATCTCTGTGGCTGCAGTCAGTTTTACTGGGTGGGAGGGGAATGAAGACAAAAGGATGTTTGACTATCTTATTTGAGTATAGCAGCCGCTACCACACAGTAGTAAACTACTTAACCTATAGAGAACTGACCAAAACCTCATCAGTAATAATCTACCATTTAGAGAGACAGTCCAGTAACAATTAATAAGGGGCAAATAGGCTAGAAGAAAGCAAAGCCATAGATATTTCAATGGATGTGTAAACTAGCCTATGAGAACAGCAATGGATGGTGTCATGGGGAGGAAAACCAGCAGTGGAGTACCAGGAACTTCAGGCCAAAGCTGCAGACCTAGACTTGCCCTGTCACAAGCAGTCAAAGTCTGAACTTGGTACTACTTAAATTACAGCTTCAGTACCTTTCCACTCACAATATGGTCAATGCACAGGCCAAACTATGCTGAGTTAGCAGTACCTAAAAACAGCTGCACATGAAACACTGACCAGGATGCTGTACCTGATGGAAATCTTATTCCTTCAAGGATGTAAAATAACACAAGAAGATACTCAGTAACTTTTCAAATGCCAACACTTCAGCTGCTGTAAGACTCTTTCTGAATAAGCACTAACCTTGCTACAGGAGAACATACAAAACTTTGTTCTGCTGAGGTTTACTGTAGAAAATTCTAGGGGATTAAAAGGGGAAACTAGCATTTTGGATCATACTCAAAGAGGTACCAAAAGCAAAGAATTTCACACTGCCCTGTGCAGCAGCATCTCTTGCATTTGTGGATACAGAAAAGGACACTCTGTTAGAGTGTTAGAACATCCTCTTGGTTTAGCCTAGAGGATGTTCTAACACTCTTAACAGTGTCCTTGTACAGCACTGACTTCTTTATGCTTTACAGTTATGCCAGTGAGGATGTTGGCACAGACTTCTACCACTCCATCCATATACCAAAGTCTTTTGAAAAGCTTGCCAAAGTTTCAAGTAAAGAAGCTATTAGATCAAGCATCAGCTTAAAGACCAGTCTGTTTTTTGTTAATCTGTTATCTAAGATATGTAGTTAAAGAACAAGGCAGCAGCAATTTAGACATTGACCACAAGTTCGTTTGCTTAAACTTAGGCAAAAATCCAAATGTTTTTCTAATCTGTAACTTGGACAAGCCTGAACAATAATTTCTTTTAAGAACCCGTTGGCAAAGATAAGACTGCCTATTGCTCAAGTTTATGCTTCTTCAGCAAAAATTCAGACCAAAACAAAAAACACAGAACCGGGCAGAGTGAAGATGTGCTTATGCATTCCAAAGGGAGAATGAAACATTTCTTCGGTGAAATACACTGAAGGTATCTCTAGCTAAAAAAAAATCCAGAGTTGTAAGTCTAAAGTTGCACACTTGCATGCAAGAACATGTGTCTGAATGTTGAATAGTTGGTCTGGCACAGATAAACATCTTGTTGCTCATAAAGGATTTTTATTTTTTTTTAAATTTTTTTTTTTTTGAGAAGTTGACTGTGTTTTAGGTGTTGGTGTTTCCCACCTCCTTTAGGCTTAAGTGGAATTGGCACACATATGAATTCATCACAGGTGGTTACAACACAAAAGCATCCACAGCCATGAGAGTGCACAGAAACAGGCCTGTTGGCTTTGGAATCACTGCACACACTGAACACTTTCTGATGTCCTTTCACATAGCGAATCAGCAAAACTTATAACTACAACAGCTAAATAATCAGAAACACTTTTACATCCCTTACGTGGAAGAGAGGCAAATTCAACAGTAAATAATTTAGGAATCTACATGTTTCAACAATTGTATGCAAGAAAGAAAGACTAAGGTTAACTTTACTTGAGGTGGGAAATGATGTTTGATGTTTTTTGCTGATTACTGTGTTCTCACTACTTCAGACATAACTGTTATATAAAAACAGAATGCCTTACGTGTCATGCTGTTTTCTAAGATAAGTGCGATTACTTGCAGATTGGTTCATTTACATCAGTTTGGTAATATAAGACAAGAAAACTCTCTAAGTGACTCTCCAAAACACTTAACTTAGTTCAAAGTCCATTTGTTCATATATTTCATTGCTAGCAATGCAGGACATTTCAAAGGCATTTGAATTTTGTGAGACTTAATTCACCTTCAGGATGCAGGGTTTTAACACTGAGTTGTTAGAATTCATACTTTTAGTATGAATAGTAATTATACTATTTAATGTAAATTAAAACCTTGAAGCGTTGTTTTTCAGTAATTCCACTTGTTATGGGAGACAGTGTGACAAGACAATTTTAGACATCAGCTGGTTTGAATGGATCTATGTATTAAATAAAGTGAAATGCAGACTCACAGGGTAAATCCTCTGGAAATCACTTCAGTCTCTTGAATGAGGCGTAGAGCTTTTCTGACGAGATTAGTAAAGGCTCTGCTATTGGCCACTGTTTCCTCCAGCTGGATGCAGTATTTTCGCAGAGACATTTGCAGCTTGGCTGTCCTCCACGTGCCCCACGCTCTAAAGGCTGCATAGAGGAGCAGCACGGGTCCGCAAAGCAGCCATGAGGATTCCTTGCACCACGAAGGAAACATAAGCAGCGCACTTACAAAGGCAAGGAACAGCGAGACATCCCTGCAGAGACAGTACCACCAGCCACACATTACTGAGGGCAAACAAGTGAGAAAATCACCAAGTTCTCAGTTACAGTTGAGATTACAGCATCTTATTGTAGAGCTTTTATGTAGGTCCTGAAGGGAGCTGTAAACACTGAAAACTCCTTGTGACAGGTTTAGATGAATACGTACATGATATTACTTGGATGGTACACTCTAAGGAAACCTTTCTTCAGCTTTTTTACAGCATGAGTAGGAGAGTAATGTACCACTTTGAAAGGTCAGTTTCTCTTACACATATGACTTTTAAAAAATAGAAAATTAAAAAAAAGAAAAAAAAAAAAGAAAAAGAAAAAACCTGCCAACTCAGCATTTTAGGCCAGGGTGTGTAGGAACTGTAGTATCTGTACTTCCAAGTTCAAGAGTACAGTAGGGAAGGGCATGTTTCTTTTGGTAGCAAATCCCTCAATTACTGCCAGCTGTATTTTTTCTAGAGTCTGACTCATTTAACTTGGACATCAATGCACCACTAGTTTCTAACACAATTTTATAAAGATGGCTTGCATAATCACTTAAAATAATTTGGCACGCTTCGAAAATCCTTAAAGAATAGAGTTCCTAGTATCTCAGTTATTTCTCAAAGACATTTAAAAAGCTTATCAAGTTGTTATTTTCCTCTACAAAAATTCAACATAAATAAGTAACTGCTAGGAAATACACTGCATTTCATATACATTATTGCATGGTTTTGTAAAATAATCACAATCTTCAGAGAGATTGATGGGATACCAGCTTCAAGGTGCATTAAAACAATACTTTTTCAGAATGTTTTCAATGAAAAACATTTTTTTCCTTCATCCCTTAAAGCTGTGTATCCTGCATTTAGGTTTGGAAGTATTCACATGGAATATTTTTCCATTTCTAAAATAAGGCACAGTCTCTGGGTTTCTATTTCCTGGACAGTTTTGTGGTCAAATTCCAACCAGCTGTACAAGTGTTAACTCTTTGGGGCTACTGGTTACTGATAAGTTTCAGTAAAGGTCCATTAAAATATTTCAAATATGTAACTACCTCTAAAAGGGACAGACACACAGTCTCTAACTTCCTTGGTACGTTAAAAAATAAAGTTCCACAAATAAATCACAACAATAAAAGACTAGGAGGGGATTTAACAGCTCACTTTGTTCATTTTAAGCTCCTGGTTGGTTAACCTAGATCATCATGGACAGACCAAAGATGAAAAAGGAGACTCCACAACCCATTCTGTTGCTATTCCAACTTCTAAGTAAGTATCCTTAGAGTTCTAAAGATTTCTTCCAACTCCCAGTTTGAATCACTGGCAGATTAATTGCATTATTCTTCCTCATATCCTTCCCTTTTCTGAACTGAACAAATGATGACTGATCACCACCTTCTACATACCATCCACTATTCCATCCCAGAGATATGCAGATCCTTTCCTGGAGTAGTACCCAATTACTAGTATCCTGGAGATACCAAATTATTCATCACTTGGTGTTTATTAACTTGACTTTTCCTTCCCAAGGGTAGCATTAAACTTCTGTCTTTAATGAATTTTCTATCATTTTCAAGGCATTTCTCCAAGCTACTGTTGAACTCTGGTCTACGTAAACACAAACTTAGTGTCATCTGGAAGGTAAACAACATTCACAAATTTTGTAAGTGTACTTTATCAGCTGAAAGTTAAAACTGAGTAATGCTAGGACTAGAAAAATCTGGTTCAAAAGGTCTCTTGTTTGACAGAGAGCACCAATAATGACATAAATTAAATAGCTGAGGTGTGACTCTATAATAATTTTAGTGTATATATGAAAAAACAGCACCGGCCCATATTATGTGAGGTTTTTTTTTTCCTGCTGATTATTGCGTTTCAAGCAAGACACTGTCAGAACAACCACTGGTGTTGTATTTTAAATACAGGTGGTAGCTGTTCAGATACTGCTGCAATTAGATCCTTCAGTATTCTTGAATAAATTCCACAAGACTCTGCTGACTTCAATGTATCTTATTGAAATATTCTGTAGTTTATTCTTCTGATATTCTGTTTGAAAATTAATTGCACATCCCACCTCACCTCCCCCCACTCACAACATATTTTATAAGGACCACACCAAAATAAACACTTTTTAATTCAGTCTTCACAGTCATGTCTCATTATCAAAATCACCTCTATATAGCTTCAGAAATTAATGAATTAATCAACTATGTTAGTTCTTCCTTAAAGAACATATTAGTTACCTCACATTAAAATGCACTCTTTCAATAAAATGCCCAATGGAAAAAAACATGCTTGTACAAAAATCTGGGGACTAGTAGAATAAAGACCCAAGGACATGAGAAAAAATATAGTTACTTTAATGTTGCATTTTATATCATGAATGCAAAATATATTTTTGCTTGTTTCTCAGTAACTATAATGGTAGATATCCTCAATACAGTACCAAATATTAGGAGTTGCTAGGGAGCGTAGCGTTGGAAGTTGTCTGTTTTCCTGTTGCTTACACTGCCCTGCAGACAGGATACTGGGGTCAAGGAATTCAATCAGTTCCACATCCTCCTGCAGCAGAACTTCCTGTTGCAGGATGGTACGGAGCGTGTCAAATCGAAATCCCACATCCTTACCACATACAAATGGGCAGGAGAAAAAACAGGCATTAGTAAAGAATATGCAAATTCTTAAAATTAAGTTAGCAGAACAAGGAAAACAGCCACACATGCTACACTTTACTGACAACAATCTGTTCCCAGAGCACAGGAATGTTTCAGATATATCACAAGTAGTTACTTTTTTATTAAACTTGTTTAATTTTAAAAGCTCACACACTACCAAACAGTTCAGGCTTGCAGGATGCATCACACTGACTTTGTGATCTGACCTAGATAGTAACAATAACTGGAAACAGGCCACAAAGTATGCCACTATATTTGCATAAGAATAAGAGAGGTACTGAATTTGTTAGAAGATCATTAAAAAAGACAGAAAATATTTTTTAAAATGTCATTACATCATTTATATCACTAACAAACAAAATGTAGAGAAAGAAATTGCTAATTAGTCAACAAAAAATCACTTGTGGATACTTAGTAACAGTAGGGTCAGTGCACTGGATCGAAGCCACAAGCCAAAGCAGTGGAGTACCCTCCTGCAGGATTCTGCACCTTTCCCAAGGGAACTCAATCCAAACATGAAACAGCTTGGGGCTCCAAAGACCTCACACCTGCTGAACCTCAGGCAAACTTTAGAGAGTTAGTGGCGAATTTGATGCCATAAGCATTTGCTACGTTCTCCCCAGCTAGAGCTCTTCAAGACAAATATGCAGCTCATGAAGACAAATACAACGAACAGAGAAGCCTCCTGAAATTTTCATTTGCATACTACACCAAACCATAATTATTTCAAGTTAAGAATGTCAGAACAAAACCCAACAAGCACTGAACATGTCCATCCCTGAATCTAGCTAATTAAAAGAGAGAAAAGAGAATATTTCTGAAAAGCCTCTAATAGAAGCTTTTAACACAAGTGTGACATTTCACAGTACAAAATCTGTTTCATTCTGTCACTGACAGAATGAGATTCTTTATGAAATCTTAAGATAGCTTAGAAATTTAATTCCACGCACAGATGTCACCTCAGATAACATTCATTCTACTTTTAATGGAAAACATTAGTTTCAGGACTGTGTGCAAGAGGAAACTGCCCTCCTCTGACGCATCCTGTGTCACTTCAGTACTCTATACTGTAGTATGCAGCAGGACAAACATGTTTTCTATGTTCTTTGGTTATTCCTCCATCTCAAGAAAGTAAGGCTAAAAATTGCTGTTAAGATAATACACTCAATTCATATGGGAAGAGGGAGGAAGAAAAAAGTCAATCAAAAAACACTAATGAGAGATTTTCAGAGGAAATTTTGTCCTCCTGAGATAAAGGAGAACTGAGATACAGCAGAACTCTGCGAGAAATGGAAAACTTTAACTTCTCATGTTTTTTTTTTTTTGAAGCTCCATTTTCTTTTGAAGCTCCATTTGAAGACTTCATCCCTACATCATAGTAGAAAAAATAAATCAAAATTCTAGATTCTGGAAGAGTCTGACTAAAGTGACATTTGCAAGCCATACCAGGAGCGTGAAGGAGCTGGGTACAAGTTGAAGCAGATCTGAGACAAGCCCAGACTGGAAAGCGGTGCTGCAGAGAAAGAGCAAACAAAGTTTGCTTTGCCTTTCCCAAAAGCAGAAGCCCTGTAGAGAGCAGTGTCAAAACAAAGAGGCCAGGATGGGTCCAGGGCCAGTACAGCTGTACTGTGCCTGAGCTAACAAACTGAAATGGAGGGTGAAGGAATACTCAGCTGAAGCTCTAGAACCTTTTGTCTCAGCTGGTCTCTACAAGGCACTAGGCTACCACACATGGACTTTCTCAATCAGCATCTCCCTACTGCCTTCCACCAAAGACGTACCTACACTGCAATTAAACTCATTTCAGCTTTCAAGAATTTCTTTAATTTCTCACATATTTTATTATCTTCCACATTTTGAACATCTTCAGTCTGGCTACTGATACTGCTCCTGTCCTTTTGTGCCCACTTTGGCACAGTAATTGAAAACCAGAATTAGTATAATCTTAAAAGAGTAAGTAATACTTTTAGAGCCAAAACCAACAATACAGACCAAAGATGTTGTTCAGAGGATGATACGGAGGAGAGGAAGACCTATGGATAAGGAAAGGAAATGGAAAAAATAAAAAAAATTATCACTTACCAGTCGGTGAAGTATGTCATTGTTTTTCTTATATTGTGGAAAAGGAAACCAGCTTCTAAAAAATTCAACTAGTTTTGACAGGATGCCTTGCTGAAAGGAACAGAAATTACTCCAGTTAAAAAAAAACAAAAAACAAAACCAAACACCAAAGCCAAAATAAAATAAATAACAGCAGATAAAGCTTTTATTTCTGCATTTGATTTTCTTGTTAACTCGGCCCCAAGTACCTGTAAGGAAGTTTCACTTACTGTGTCTGGCCTAACTTCAGAGTACACTAAGAGAACATCTGCTTCCTGTCAGTTTGCTTGTGAACAAGAGAATAAAATAAAGTCTTCAGTAACCCCACCTATTTGTAGCATAATAGATTGTTATGTTGTTCTGTTAAAAATAACTCCAGCTAAGATTAGATTGATCTCAAGCTGGCAGCTACTGCATTGATATGAAAGACCAGAACAGGGACAACCTCCCCTCAACAGCAGCTTGAGCACAAGACTCCTGCATAGCTGTAAACAGAGACAGGGAGAGTGATGGTAAGAAGAAATGCCCCAGAAACTCCCTGTCCACACCACTGTGTATGCCACCAGATACTTTGTCTCTATGCTGCTTCCCACACAACCTAAATCCACACTTTTGTCTGAGCTGTAAACATAACTTCAGATGCCACTACTAGAGGGACTCCCTCTCAGTCATCACACATTCTACTCACGTATAAAACAAGATGCATGATAGATTGTAACTGAGTAGATGCATGGTTTTGCTTCACTCTGCAGCCATTCAATGAACAAACAAACAAACAAACAAACAAAACCAAAAACCACCAAAAAAACCACCTAAACAAACAAAAAAACCAAAACAAAAACAAACAAAACAAAACAAAAAAAACCACCAAACAAACCAAAACAAACCGCTTTTGACACACCATTCTATCTACTTTCCTCAGACTGAACTGACAGGAATTACTTTTCAAAATATTTACTTATATATATTAGATGAATTCTGAGGCCCTGTCTCAATCTTCAGACTGCTGACATGTAACACAGTCAAATAAAACATATGCCAAAAAAGAATTAATTGTGAAGTGCTTACATTTTGTGGCATACTATTTCAAAATAATAAAACAAAACCTCATACAGATTGTAATAGCTCAGTGTATAAAAGCTGATAACATCTGTTTCCTTGTCTTGTTTGGGTTATTTTTCATTTTCTATTCTCTTATTTGTTTTCTTTTCTTGGTTTTCCCCCAGCTACAAGGTGGGAGATAGAAGAACCTACCCAAGCACTAGGAGCTCAGAGTTTTGTAGTTAACCTGTGACCAGCCTGACAGCCTGCTGAAAGGCAGTGCAACCAGTCTGGCGCAGCAAGCCAGGGCAGAACAGCCTTAACATCAGGAACTGTCACCCTAAAACCCTAACACTTCCACAATTTTTGAAATAACTTATTTTGGTGCCCATTTAAGAAAACTCAAGATTTAATTTACAAATGTCTCAACTTTCTGTGTATAGTTAGATTTTGAGATCTATGCCACAAGGAAGTGCTTTTAGGTCAGTGAAGAGGTAAACCAGTAACAGGGATCTCATAATGATAGCTCTTCCCGAAACACTGACATCACTGTGGCTTGTTAGGAGGAGCTGTCCCAGCAATTCACACTTAAGAATATGGAATAAGTCCAAGTGATTGTATCTTGATGCTGCTCAAAGGCAATGAAATAATGTCAGAAGAATGTCACTAACTGCAGCACTAGATTATCCCTCAAGTTTCTTGTGGAGTGGTGCAAAAGGAAATAAAATTTTCTAATTACAGTTTGTAGAAAATTGAAATTAAATGAACAAAGGTCTAGCTCTGCTTTTGAATTTCAGACAGGCTTGTCACTGAAAAGTTCTTTTTCCCTGTACATTGAAAGCAGGGTACAGAAGGAGTCATCCATTTAAGAATATGCCTCTTGAATCCTATAATTTTCAACTGCTTAGCCTTTGTAAGTCTTTGGATTTTTATAATGGACATTTAAAGCTACACTAAGGATAGTTTTAAACTGCTATCAGCTTACTAAACTAGACTGTGGAGTTACTGAAAAAAAAACACATGGCGTGCTACATAAGCAGTCTTTTAGTTTACTCTCCATGGTTTAGTTTAAAAATAAAGATCTGAGCTTGCATAAACTCTCAACAGGCAAGTCCATGCTCGAAAATACAAAACAAGACAACCCACTGTCTTGGGCTGTGACCCAATAGAGTACAGTAACACACTGAATTATTCACATCCTTGGAATAGTGTCTCACAGTTTACATTCCCATTGGGAGTGTTACTGACAAGTAAAACTACTTTCACCAACACACAAGTCAGGTCATGGTGCCAAGGCTTCTGGAGTATTCTTACAGCTTTAGAACAACACGTCAAACTCTCTGTAAACTAAATAACAGAGTTGCATAACTCCTAACATTAAAAAATATTAGCATAATACATGCACATTTTAGGTAAATTAATTTGAATCTAAAAAAGAATTCTAAGGACTATTTCTCTTTTGTAGAGAAGTTTTTCAGAAGAAGATAATGCTACACATTGAATACCTTGCATTAAGTGGGTGGGAGCCCTACCCAAAGGCAAAGGACTGGTCCCTCTGCCATCCCACATCAGGGCACCTGCACAGCTGCTGAGGGCTAGCCCCAACACAATGCTCAGAAGCTCTGTCTTCCAGCCCCAGCTCTGCTCTAATGACAAAATATCATCATATCTAAGGTGGGACAAGGTGTGGCAGTATAATCAATTCAAACATTCAGATATGCACAGCAGTCTAGGAAAATGGCTGAGAAAGGAAAGATGTAAATGGGAAGTGATAAATTCTGTACAGATCAAGCAGAATTATCCAAATGGGATTTAATTCCAGAAAACAAGTCTAGGAGCTCTTAATAGCAGTGCTTTTGAGTATCAAGTGATCATGAGACTAGGACTTTAGCTTTTTCTCCACAGATTGGCACAGCCAGGAACATGGCATCTACAATTACTACACTAAATCACATCTCCATAATCTCTCAGACGGGAACCTAGCATTTCATCAGCCCCCAGAACACAACCTTAAAACACCTTTACAGCTCCTTAACTCAATGTTCATTAAGGCCATACTCCAATCAAAATAAAAGGCCAAAAAACCACCACCAAACCACACACCCTGAGAAGTACTGTGCCTCTGCCTTTCCTTATGTCTGAACCATGCACTCTGCTTGGCAGGACAGCTAGATACAACAGAAATATTTGTATCAGTCACCAGGAACCTCTTTTTCTTCCCAGATTTGTTTTTTCAGTCCCTGAAGATCCCAAAGTAGACCTTTGCCATGCCAAATTCTTGCTGGGTGTCACCTGCTTTCAGCTGCATAGGGTTCCCACTTGATTGAACACAAGAGGAAGAAACAGTCTCAACTCAAAGAGAAAGCAATATTCCGGCTTTTACATTTTTATTTCAGTGAAGTGTTAAGGCATTTGGAATATTGATTTTCAGAACAGAAGGAAAGTGATATACACATACTGGGAATCACTCAGTATGGAACAGCATCTGCTCCCTGTAATCATAGTTACATGAAGCCTCAAGGACGATCACTTTATATTAGGACTATGGGTAGGTACATATTTACAAGTCAGAAACCATTTATTTTACAGACATTTTATCATTTCAGTAGACTAGGCCAGTGAAGGCCAAGAGAAGGGAAATGGTAACAGTCTCATGTAAAACTAAGGAAATGACTGGATAGGAATGCAAATTACTTGTCTGTATGTCAAAAGAAAAAGTTGCAACGAAGCCTCAGACCCTCCTAAATCCAGTCTAGTTTTCTAAATGTGTAGCCATCTGCCTCTCCCTCATTTTCTTTCCTATTGAGACACCCTACCAAAATGGGACACAGAAATCAAATGACAGAAATTGACTTTCTAACATCAGATTACAAAAGAAAAGTGTTAACTCTTCCAACTGGTACTGGAATTGCAGCTAGAGAACCTATGACAATTTAACACTAAAAATTACACAGAGGTTTCTTCCTCATTTCCACTATGTATCCTTGTCTAGACAGAGATGAGACAATGTGAACATCACCTAGTGTTTGTAAGAAATGGGCAGCCCAATTTCACACACCCACTTCCTTCAAGTTGCAAGGCAAGACATGAAGAATTACTTCTACATCTGACATAATACTGAAGGAATTGCTGCCAACACAAAAAATGAAGTGTAAAATGCTTGAGGGGAAGAGAGGGGAAAAACCAGAATACCTGAGGTTTTTAAAAGCGGTGTATCTTCATACTTTTGAGATTCTTAACCCCACAGCAGTCTTGTATAAAATTCAGTGGAAATTATATACACAAACACAGTATCATACTGATTTTCTGACTGCCAAGAAAGTAACTATGCAAAATAATGCAGTAACAGTCCATGCATTACTTCACAGTAACCGAGTATCAACCAATGAAATGTCATCCTATTTTTTAATTAACAGTGAAGAAATGTTAACATTTAATAAATAAATAAATACTTAATCAAAGTCTTCCTACACTAAGTCAGAATAGGTATCTTCAGTGTAAACACACCACAACACAGCCATTAGCTTTAAAGAGAAAATATATTTTCAGCTGGTTTCTTGAGGGTTATGGTGAGTGCCAGATGACGATTCTGAAAAGCAAAAATGGTAGACCTAATTTTCCATTAATACTTTTAAAGGTAGCTCCAAATAAAGAAAATTGTGAGCTAAATCCTGATTTAAAATCTGCCTTGCTTTGTGACCAGTGATAGAAGCAATCATTATTAGAAATGCAATAGCTATGCACATCAACTATCTCATTCAGAATGGTTACAGCATTTCTACTTCCCAGAAATCCTCTTTCTTAATATGTTTTGTCATGGACAAGGCTATACTTAGCAACTGAATGCCTGGGAAGGGCTGGAAACTATAAATATTCTGTTCTAGAAAATTACAGATTCTATTCCCAGAATGTCATGCTAAGCTAATGTAATAAGATCCACTATATAAGATAATTATAACACTCAAAAAATTATTTATCAAAGCTTCTTGCTTCCATAGCTTACATTGTGAAGCAATGCAGTTTTCTTGTGAGAAGATAAATACTCAGCAACAGGAGAGTGCTCACCTTCTGGGCAGCATGCACAGTCTGCTCCCTTTGGCTTTCTGCTGCCGCACATTGCTCTGCCTTCTGTGACACCGAGGAACATACTTCAAAATCTGTGTGTCCCAAATCCTGCAGATATTGGTACAGTGGGGAATTCTGAAAAGGGAGTTATAAAAAGAAAAAGGAGAAAAAAAAATGTTAAAAATCATTCTGTGTTTCCCACAAAACACAACTGTGAATTTCGCAACCACACAACCAGCAATGAATGGATTGAGAAATGGGGAAAAAAAATTAGAAAAAAGCTTCCACCCTCTCCAAGGATGGTACAAGTATTCTGGCTTAAACAAAAAAAATCCCACAGCATTCAAACAAAAAGCCAACTCAACTTTTTAAAATTGCTGGCAAAAAAAAAAGATTTACAAACAGTCCTTAATAAAACAGAAAAAGCATGGAATTCTGATCACCAGAGAATTAGAATATTTAGAGTGATTAGATATTTATCTATATAGATCTGTGAAGTTTCTTCTTGCCATATGCACCACATAATAACTCTTATTTTTCAGTTTAAAACTACATATCTGCCAGTAACTAGGACATATTTGATGAAACAATACCTAGGATAACTCCAGTTCTACTCTGGACACATAAAGAGACTTCATTTTTAAGAGAAACTCTCAGCAATCCATCTGATACAGCCTAGTTTCAGGGATTCATTTTGACACCTAAAAGATTTTATTAACTAGAGTATGCAAACTCTAGCCAACTGCATAGAAAAAACACCAACATCTTACTTTCACGTACTATCAACCAAAATACTGTATGTAAAAAGCAAAAATTTCACAGTAAATGATGCACAGTTGTGGAGGTGTGCAGAAATAACCACCAACAGAACACCTACCACAAAGTGTTACACCAACTATCATTAACTTGCTGGTGCAAGTTGTGAAGGGCCCCCCCCAACTCTGACTATGTACCAACACAGCCGAATCTCAAATGAATGAATGCCTGCCATGAAATAAAAGCTGGAAGCCATTATTCATACCAGCTGAACAAATTAACTTGTTACCTTTAGGAATTTTGTTAACCCTATCACCAAAGTGCTATTTTAACCCCCCTTTCTATTTAAAGCATGCAAAGTCATACCTGTGTTTACTCTGTTTCAGTTACACACAACAGATTCAGCATCCAGTCATTACCTGAAACTTAAATATTCCTACCAACTCACAGGTACAGACACACTCACCCACAATGACAATGATTGTGCAAAACACTAGCATAGGTTAACGACTCATTTCCTTGTGAGAATATTTCCAGTGTGATGACACAATGCTGTGTTTTTTCCAAGTATCCTTCTTCCATGGTTGAGTACTTTTTCAAAATGCATCCAACTCTAATTAAACTGTGCTGTTCTGGACCAGCAGTTTCTCTCTAAGTAGAACATGCTATTTTACCTGAATTCCTTAATTAAAATGGATGAGAAAACATAATAGACTAGAATGTCTATTTAAGACACTGTTAAATTCACCTAATAACTTCAGGACAAAATTGAGAATATGCATGGAGATACATAACCTTGTCTTTTTAAAGTGGCTTTCATACAGAGCCAGGCTGTGCACTGCCAACACACCTGGAACAACCTGAACACCTCCACACCAGAACTTCCAGGATAGCATGGAATTCCCCATTTAGATGAAGACACAGACAAAGCAGTGGGTGAACAGAGAATATTTTCTTCAAAAATCACAGTTGTAAGGTTCACTCCAGGCATAACTTCAAGGAAATCATATTTAGGCTCTTGGCAAACCTGACCATCATCTTGACCATACTTGCCGTGAACAAAGGCAGCCATCATACGACACATGACCATTCTTGTACTTTATTGGCACTCACCAACATACAGACAGCTGGAAAATAAACCCAAAATACTAAGCAGTTTTTCTACTATTATCCCAGGGTCCACCTTTCTTTGCGGTCTGCAATGAGATACTTTCTAAAAAGCTGATCAAGAAAACTTGTCTATTGCTGTTTAGATTAGTTCCATTTCCTCACAAAAATGGGTGAAGGAAGGCAGAATGAGAGGTAGAGACAGACAGAAAGTATCCACTGAAAACTGAATTATCTAAAATCCTGAAAGCTATCACTAGTAAGTGAAATACAACATAGATGAGAGAATGCCCAGTTCTTCCCTTCTACTGGTTACCCAGTTACGTCACAACCTTCCATCTAACTGTAATTAGATTTTCTACTCTATAGAAGCAGTAAAAAATACACCATCTTTCCAAATGTTAATGAAATTCCAGCCCCTAACTAGGAAGAATAATTTTATTTGTTCTTATAAGGCAGAATATGGACACCTTACTAGTCACCCTTCTGACTAACTCTTAGAAGGCAATTACATGGTCTCATAATGGGTAAATTTACACTTTTTTATCCCTGTTCAGAACTGGAAATCAGTTTTCTGACTATTAGCTTAGGATATGAAAATTAATTAAAATTTAATGTGAATGTTATTCCTTTAAGTAGATAATGGGTTTTCTCTTTCAGTTTCTCAGGAAGTACTCAGGCTACAAAATCTTCCTCTAACAGATTTCTTTGGCTCCCCATGCTTTGCTTAACCCATTCTTCCTAAAATATTATTAGCAGAACTTACTTGCTTATTGAAAAATCCTGTATTTTTATAAACTTCAATGACCAAGAACTATGGTGTGATGAAAATTCCTTGTGTAAGTAAAACCACCATTGTTTCCCTGTCTGAACAATTAGAAGCATGCAAGATATGGGTAAAGAAAGCAATGAATAAGAATTGGGTTAAGGCCCTTCTGAAATTAGATTATTAGGAGTCTTAACAAACTGATTGCAAAAATCTTCCACTAAGAGTGAAGTCTCTTGTGTAGAACAGACAGCTTCGCATTTTGCTTAGAAAAATCTGAAGATTATATTCCTATTAGAAATACCACAGATGGCATACATACATTAGTCTATGCTAACATAAACCCACACTATTTATTTATTTATTATGTTTCATTTCCTACTGCCTGACAAGTCTGTCACTTGCAAAGCTGTGTGGTCTGTGTTGGCTATAATCAAAAGAGGAAAAAATGGAGGCTGTCTCCACCAATCTATAGATAATATGTCCCATGACATGTAAGTAATGTCTAGAAAATCCATTAAAGCAATTTTTAAAAGTCAAGGATTTTATGTGTGGACATTCATACAGAATTTCCAATATTATCAAGGAATCAGAAAATTATTAATTATGCAACTACACAATTGCCATGTGACACCATTAAAATATCCTATTTTGTATACTGTGTTTCAGTACAAGAGACAGAAGAACTACACTTAATGCTTACAAAGCATGTTTCATCCTCACAAAGCTCTAATTAAAGCAATAATTAAATCTCATAATGCATCTCATGGATCACAAGTTATAGCTCTGAGTTTTTAGCTTAGATCCTTACCCAAACCTCTCACTCCTAAAAGCCTTCCTTCCCATAAAAAAAGGTCGGAGATATGCACATATTCTTGAACATGCACTTCTAACTGTGAGAAAAGTTCTTTGGTTTCAATTCATGCTGTTGTTCATCAGCACTGTTAGGCTCAGCTGCTTTCACCTGCAAATATCATGATAATATTAAAAAATATATACTTATTTACTGGGGAAAATAGGAGGCCACTGCCTTGTTTCCTCTCATTCTTTTTTTTTTTTTCCAGACTTCATACATTCCTTTTTACAACAGTCCAACATTAAAAAGGAAAAAAAAAGAACACAGCAGCTTTTACATTTCTGCATGTGATATAAATGCTACACTTTTATTTCAAGAAATTCAATATACACCGGAAAGTTTACCCTTGCAAGCAGTAATAGGTGGTAATAAAAAAAAAAGAAGTAGACCAGTGAAAAAGCTTTAATATTAGAATGTGAAGTAAAAGGACAGCAAGTTTGTTTCAGTGGATGGCACGAAGAGGGAATTCTAAATACAAAATTTCATCTTACCATTAATACAGCACATTATTCTAGAGAAATCTATTCCAAGTACTTTTGAATTTTTACTTTCAACCCCTCTCAACTTAGATAATAACTAGAATCATTAGTATTACTCCTGTTTGACAGTCAGGCTTGTTTGTTTATATCTAGTTGTCTCTGGCAGAATGACATGGTAATGAATAATGTACAAACTAGGAAATTTTAAAAGAGAGGTACTATGTTACCATCATACTATCATTTACTGATAGGAAATATTATCTAAAGAAAGTGATACCAAAACAAGGTTTTTCAGCAATATGTTGTATTTATTTCTAAAGTTTCCTCCAAGTTGCTGCTGCTTCTTATAAGTCACTTTCTGAGACACAGGAGATAGGGATTACATTTACAGCCAAGGCATTTTTAAAAATTATATTAATTGTCCAAAATGAGTTCTGGAAATTAAACAGTTCCAGAACAGACAGAAGACTAAAAGCCAATCTTCTTGGGTGTACTTTATACAGATTATATATGAAAAAACTTGTTAACAAGTGAAGCAAGACAGTCAGAAACAGCTGATTTACTGAGTAGGAACATGGGTTTTGAAAGTTTGAAGAATCAGAGTTTTTCTATGGACTCAGCAGAGACCAACGAAAAAACCACTTATCTTTTTATGACTTTTCTAATTTACTATAGTAATACTGCAAAGTCATTAAATTGTAACCATTTCCCACACACGGTAGGTTTATCTAAGCTCCTCTTAAGAGAATCAAGAAAGAATATCCTTTCCTCCTCATTCACAACTCAATGAGCATATTTATTTTAGATCCATACTGATTACAATTATTTCACTCACATACATATGTTTAATTACAATTCTTATTTTTTCATTGCTGAAAGTGGTTGAGACTCATTCTAAACCCAAGATATTTTTTGCAGGATTAAAGAATAGTCCCCTAAATTACTGTGGGTCTTTAACCCTTCACCAATGCTTACTTTAATAGAGCACTGACTTGGGTTAGGAAAAATCATCATCTAAACTGAAGTCTAAGCATTGTGTTTGCAATTATAAGACAGTAAAAATAAAATGGAAAAAAAAAAAACAAAACCAAAAACAAAACAAAACAAAAAACAAACAAACAAACAAAATCAAGGCAAAGACTAAAAGATAATCAAACATAATATTGCTTACTACTGTGTGATGGAAAGGTTGTATTAGTAGAGAATTCTAGCCTAAGAAAAGTTTGCTTTTGATACATAAATGCTCAGATACTTACATCTATTACAGCCTTGCAAGCACACATATCGCACTTTAATATTTCAGGCATTTTGTGCGTATTCTGAGAAAAACCTTTGCAAGCATATATCAGACTGAGCCACTGTTAGCTTTTGTAGCCTTGTTACAATAGCAGCTGAAAGTCAAAACCACACCCAATTATTTTTGCTGATGCATCATGAAGTAAATGACTCAGCATTTCTCCAATAAAGACAGGGGCTTCCCTCACCCATGTTCTTTACTGTGATACAATTTGCCACTTAGTGGTGAATGAAACAGATTAACCTTGGAAGTAGTATTTAATGTCATTGGACAAAATAAGAGGTTTAAGGTCTCCTCTTAAAATATGGATGTTGTTCAAAGCTGAGGTTTCCAATATGTCAAAAACACTGTGGGAGTTATTTTGGAGCTACAAATTATGAATTATCAGTTTAAAATTCCAAAACATTAAACATTTCTACCAGAATGACAACAAAGGCTACGGTATGCTGAACAGGTGGCTAAACTCGGAACAAATTACCGGTATTGAAATCTTTCACCTCTCTCAAAACAGATCTGAAAAAGTTGAGCTAACACTCACAGACAGTGCGATCTTTGTCTCCTGGAAGAGTGTATTCCATTTTTCTCTTTGGTACTGCTCCCATGCACCTGACAGAATCTCGCCCACCTCCCCATTTCTTTCTGCTTGTCCCTCCAGGATGATCCGAGATGAGGACGAGAAGAAGCCGTCAGTGTAACTGCACCTGTGTCCCTGCACAGTGGCATTTTCCTCACAGCATCAGCGGATGCAGTTTGAAACTTCCCAGGATCATGCGATTTCTCCTGACTAATGTGGCTTTCTAACTGGGAGGAGGGAGATGAGGATGACAGATTGCTAAAGGCTTTTAAAAAGATGCTGCTTGAAAGAATTATTGCACATCGATCTCATATTCAGCCATTAATAAGACTTTCCAAGTAACAGTATTTAAAAGCCTTGGCCATATTCTCCTGGCTGTAACCGCCTCCTCCTGAGCGCCAACTGACAAAGAGCTGCTGACAGGGCTAATATTAGACAATGACTTCAAGGCAGCCAAAGAGTCATCTAGATTTCCTATTGTGCTTTCACTGCCACAGCAGCACACACCTCGGCTTCTCCAGCACTACTGTATTGTCTGATTTGCATGTAGGCTCTGAGAACTACTTTAAAGCCATTAATCTATTACTATTCCCAGATATTTTTTGATGCACAACATCTTGGCCAGTGGCAGGACTCAGCATGATGGGGGTGGCATAGAGCTGGGTCAGGGGAGGTTTGGGTTGGATATCAGGAGAGAATTTTTCACCTTGGGGATGGCTGAGTACTGGAGGAGGCTCCTCAGGAAGGTGGTCATGGCACCAGGCCTGTCTGAGTTCGGGAAGCATTTGGAAAATGCTCTCAGGACTGTGATGTGATTATTGGGGTGTCCTGCATGGGACCTGGAGTTGGGCTCGATGACCCAGTTGGGTCCCTTCCAACTCAGTATATTCTGTGATTCTATATGTATTTATTTTGCATGGACTCGTGTTCTCAAGAGTTTGGGAAGTTTTACAGCCTGTGTATATTTCTGTATCACTGTATCTCTGACATGGGAATGCTCTTTCGTTTGCATTGTACAGCAGGTGGTTGCACATTACTGCCATCATGAAAAGCATTATAAAAAAAAAAATTGCATACTAGACAAAGCACTGAAATTCACTGAATTACCCATTCAAAAGCGAATCTGCAAATGCAGGTGAAAAGCTGTCCAGTTCCTTTCTGACAGAGATGAAAAATACTGGAATAACTGCAAGGAAAGTTGTAAATGTTACTTTTCCTGAAGGACAGGGCAATAAGCCAGCCGACTCTGTGCCTGGAGTTTTGGGCGGGAAGTCACTCGTCATGCCAGTTATCAGACTAGACTGGTGATACAGCAAGGCTGGTTTGCTTTATACCAGTCATTAACTCACAGATTTACTCCTTCATTTACTTTCAAAACTCAGGTAATTAAATCTGAATGGTAAACTAGTGAAATATTTTTGATATATTTTTGAAACCTCTTTAAAACATTACCTCCAAATAATCAATTTATTTATTACAGATCATGTCAACTCTTACTCCTAATGACAACACACTGTGCAAACATTTTTACTGAAGAGAAGGGCATTCAAGAAGCAAAAAGCAGTCACATTATGAAGATTAAAAGAAAACTATACCGAGCAATTCTTTCTATTCCAGTGTCTCAAAGAAGTTGATTCATGACTTGAACTTGTAAGAGGAATACTACAGTATTAACCCTCTGTAAATGACTACAGAGCAACTAATACAGAGGAGGATTGAAAAACAGCTCAAAATTTACACTGAATCAGTATGTACTTTCATGTTAAAATTTTCTATTAAAAATAGTAATGGCAATATAGATTTACACAATATATAGTCCATATAATAGTTTTATATATCTGTTCTGATATCCAGACATGCTTGATGAGTTGACTTTACCTCTACAGCAACCAGACTGTTCTTCACATACTTTTAAGCTTGCAGTTTATTTTATTTTTTCTCTAGTATCACCTGCTCCCAGTCATGTGGTGAAAAGGAGCAAAGTTTGTCCTTCCCTTCAACTCAGCAAACCGCTGAGAAGCAAAATATCTGAAACAGTCCATCTGTCACCAGTCCAAGTGCCTGTACTGTACACTGCAATCCTCAGCAGAGCCATCCCCAGGCTGCATTTGCATGGTCCATTTCAGCTGCCATTACCAGTGGGTGCAGCTGAAAGCTGCAGTACTGCTTAACAACACCCATGGCAGTATTTATGCAGCCAAGTGGTGAGATGGAGTAAGGAAAAAATCTGATAGAAAAAAAAACTAAGATGGATTTTTTTTGGCCAAGTCAGTTTATCTAATCAGTCTCCTGAGCCACTGTGCAGCATGTCCCACAAATCCAGGTGCCAGCATAAAGAAGAGGATGGGAATAAACTGCAAAAGAGGAGTGAAGCCCAAACACCTCTTCTGCCAACAGCCCACATTTCAGGCAGACAAAGCAGTCACAAAACCAGCTCATTAGAATGACAAGTGAACTGTGGCTTTGACAGAGATGTGTATTTATAACTGGCTTTATTTCATGCATACGTAAAAAAATGAGTATTACATCTTTAGTCCACCCAATATTCAGTGAGAAAAATCCTGCTAACGGAGCAGTACTGACAGCACTGTTGAAGGTGTGTGAATGCTGGTTTTCAGCTGCTTTTTCCTAATGTGTGTTTGGAACATTATTTTTTAGACTACAACATTACAAGTCTGATGCTTGAAAAAAATCACATTATTTTGCAAGTCCTAAAGTTTTCAAGCTTTTGAATGAAAGTGACTTAAAATTCTCATCATAAGAAGACGTTTCTGAGGTTAAATTCCCTGGGGTTTTCAATTTGTTTTTAATTTTTTTAAACAAAATATTTTAGAACAGTTTTAGGCAGAAAAAATTTGTGAAAACACATGACTGAGTGTTTTGATAAAAGCTCAACTTTTAAAAATTATGATTTACAAGGTTTCAGATAAGGATTTGAACATTTAGTGATACACCAATATTCTAAAAAATACCATATTTTACTATTGTAGACGTGTAGAGAACGCTATCAGCTAAAGGCTGTTCTGTATACTGTGTATCATGCTGGGAAATCTGGTGGTGCATCTTCCTAGAATCTCTTTCAAATCTTATGGAAATGTGTGGATCAGAACATTATATGGAGGCATCCTCCGTGTCCCTCAGAACCAAGCAGCATCTTGGTTTGATGCCTAAATAAGCAGTGAGAATTGTCTTTCTGAACCTGATATTGGAACGCATTAAGGTGTTGCCCAGTACTTCCCTTTTGTGCACATTCCTCCTAGGCAAACTCCACTACTATAAATGCAGTGTATAATTTGTGGTTTTATTGTACTGTGCCTTAGATATAATGTATAATCCATGATTTCTGATCAATAAAATAAAGCAGAAAGCAGGTTTTTTTTCCCAGAGCAAAAAACCCAGCTGCCTGATTGCAACATGGGAGGCTGAAACCAGAGGAAAAAACCACAAAGATCTACACAACAACAGAAAGGGACAAAAGGCAGGGAAACTACACCCAACTGGAGAGGACTCAGCAGTTGACGTCAGATACGGATCTGGCCTTCTACATTGGACTACCATGAGTGTGAATAGGCTGATTCCAGTAAACCTATTCATCCCATCGCTCCTCTGTAAGCTAATAAGCGCTTCTACATCGGGACTGATCATGGTGTCCTGGCTGCTCGGGAATTTCATCACGAAACCGGTAGCTGGATATGAGTATTACCAACCTGGATGATCAGCCCACTCTTCCTAACATGAATATTTCCAACCAAAACTATTACTCCATTCTTCTCAACTCAGAAATCCCACCCAGGAGCCAACCAAAGATGAATATCAACTAAGTTCGGACCTTAACAAAGAACCAAAGAGTTTCTTAGCCTCAGGGCTGAAAAACTATAAAAGCTGGCCGCTAGAACGGCAAGCTGTGAACTTGGGGGGATCAGTGCAGGCGAGGCTGGTCTCAGGTTCACCCAGGTTCGACTCCCGGGCTCGGAACTGCGTTGGTTGTGGCAATTCCAAATTTTGATTGTATTGATGATTAATAAATTTGTTATTAATTTTAATTCGTCTGATTTTGTATATTACACCACCATTCCTACCTCCTCCCCACCCAGGCTGACCCAGTGCCACGCAGCTGCCAGCTCTGCTGGGCCCTGGCACTTCCTTTCTCTCTTAGGATGGCATGCTCCTTGGAAACCACTTCCCCACTATTTTCAGGGCTCAATTCTCACATTAGCTTCTTCCACTACTGCAAGAAGACAAAGAGCACAGAAGGTGTCTCTTTAAACTCTGGGAAGGGTAACTCCATTTCTGTGCATATTTTGCTACAGTGATGGGAAGATTGCTTGAACAAAGGCTAGTTGTGACATGAACGTAACCTGTTACATGTTCAAAATCTTTGCTCTGAGTTTGTGGGTTCAGTAGAGGTGTGTTCAATATTTTACACAGATACAAACTTCAGAATTTGGACATGAGGTTTTGATGCTCTTTGTGTTCAACCCCAGCTTGTTTTCTTTTTAATAGAGATTAGCATAGATTCTGCAATTTGAGGCAGACACGTGAACCAAAGAAAACCTCATTTTGTTAACTTGGTATTATTATACCACTTGCACAAAAGAGAATCTGAAGTCATGAAAGAACACATACACAATTTATATGGCATTGTTCAGTGTGGGACTTCACCTGGACCAAACAATCCCAAATTTAAAAATCTGGAGTTACAGTAATGATCAGATCTTGAATAAAACATTAGATTCCATAGCGATACAACCATCGTGACACACAGCCAGCTATTCTTGAACATGTATTTCTACTAGTACTGAAATGGCTAATGAATAGCAATATTAAGTAAATGATACGGACACAACTGGTTGTAGGAAAGGCACAAGACTCATGAATGAAGACAACATCTCAAGTGAGAAAAATACATATTTCCTAATTTAAAAATTTTAAAACTGAGATTTTATGCCAATGAAATTAGTTCAGTATTACACAATTCTACATGTACATAATGCGACATGTAAAGCCTTGTATTTCAAACACTGCATATGCAAAAGCCCTTAAAATCTAAGGGGGTGACAGTTTGATATTGTGTGTGTCAAAATCATATATGTGTGCAGTCTGAGTAACCTTCTTCTGAATATAGAGAATTAAAACAGAAAATAACAAAAGTCACCTACAACCCCCCCTACCAGAACTGCTCTGACACAATAAGGATCACTTTCTGGCATCTCAACAATGGTCTGGGAAGGAACCTTTCCTTCTGAAACTGCAGGAAAGAGCGTCTCACACATGAGGAGAGGATGAGAGAGCTGGGACTGGTGAGCCTGAAGAAACCTCAGGGTGGATCTCCTATCCAAAGAGTAGAGAAAAGGGCACCTTCCCGTGGTGCCCAGCAACAGAACCAGAGGCAATGGGCACAAAGTGAAACACATGAGGTTCCCTTCGAACATCAAGAATGTTTTTTGGTGTGAGAGTGACTGAGTATTGGCACTGGTTGCCCAGAGAAATTGTGAGATCTCTCTCCATCCTTGAAGACACTCAAAAGCCATCTGGACACGGCCCTGGGCCACTGATTCTACGTGACCCTACCTGAGCAGGGTGGTAGACCAGATGACCTCCAGAGGTCCCTTTCCCTCTCAAACTGTCTGTGGTTCTGTGAGCAGAGCTTGAATATCTATCCAAAGGTTAAAAAAAAAAAAAAAAAAAAAAAAAAAAAAAAAAAAAAAAAAGCTTGCACAAACTCATTAAAATATAGGACAAATTACACACAAATTTCCAAGCAGAAATTGGAAGCTGAAAATGCAGCAGTATCTGGATCACCTTCATCCCAGTGTTCTGAAAGAATGGGCACAGAAGATGAAAGATGCAGCAGAAAGGTTTTTTAATAAATCTATAAACTCCAAAGCAGAAAAAAATCCAAGCACAGTGCCTATATTTATAATGAGAAAAAGCAATCAAGAATATGTCAGGCTTATGAATTTGATCAAAAGCCAGCATGCTACTGAGAATAATTATTCTTTATTGCAAAATTCAAAGACAAAGAAGAAAATAAATGATCATCAAAGAAGATACCACGTGGGTCCACCAGAGGTAGACTGTGCCAAACTTACTTGACATCTTTCTTTGATAAGACAGCTAATTTTTATAGATAAAGGAAAGCAGGAAGTTTATATGGACTTTTTACACTATGCTGTATGGGTATGGACTTTTGATACCATGTCATCTCAGTTAACGTAAAAAAGATGAGAAAGGAACCAAGTGTGTTGATGGCAGAGGTAACAATAGTCTACACTGACTGGAAAGCTATTGGATCAGTAGGTTACTAATGGAGTTCATTAAAAGTGAGTCTTTGGTCAAAGCTATTACATTTTAAAGGCTTTGATATTTGCCATAATTGAACTTATATCAAAACCTTTGCTAATGACATTTTCTGATAACACCAAGTAGCATCATATATGCAGAAAAGTATTGAAACATAATAGAAAAAGAACTGGAGGATTTTAAGTCGGTATTGATAATGGCATGCAATTTAACAACAGACAACAGCAAGACCTTACACAGAGGGACTAATAAAAACAAACTCTCCAATAATGTGTTGATAAAATCAAGGACACATATAAGCGGTTACCTTATCATATTATATCTGAGTCAAACAGTATGAAGACTTGAAAACATTGTTTGTAGGCCTCACATGCAAGAAACAAAGTATTCCCAGAAGCAAAAAGTGAAAATAGTTGTATAAGACCCTAGCAAGAATGCCATGTAAGAGTACCATGCTACAAATTGTGGTAAAGAAACATGAACTGAAAAGATGTGAAAACCCCAACAAACTGAAGCAAAAATCTGTTTCAGGAAAGGAAGCTAAGATATACTGGTTTATCCAGCCTAACCAAAATGCTTAGCCAGAACAAATTTGTTTTCTATGGACACATTAGGAGAGGTAAATTCTTCCCCTGTACTTGGCACGGGTGAGACCACCTCTTGAGTACTACATCCAGTTCACGACAAGAAAGACTTTCAAGGGCTGCACTGTGTCCAGAGAAGGGCAGTGAAGGTGGGGAAGGATCTGGAACTCAAGTCCTGTAAGGAGTGGCTGAGGAAGCTGGGGGTGTTTAGCTTGGAGAAAAGAAGGCTCAGAGGCGACCTCATCACTCTCTACAGTGACCTAAAAGGAGGCTGTAGCCAGGTGGAGGTCAGCCTCTACTCCAAGGCAACCAGTGACAGGACAAGGGGCATACCCTCAAGCTGCACCAGGGGAGGTTCAGGATGGACATTGGGAGAAACTCCTTAAAAGAAAGAGTACATAAACACTACTGCCCAGGCAGGTGGTAGAATCACTATCCCTGGAGGTGTTCAAGAAACAACTGGACCGTGATCCTAGTTTTGATAAGCTGGTGATCATTCAAAGGTTGGACCTGATCTCAGAGGTCTTTTCCAACCTAAATGTTTCTATGATTCTGTAAATTCTAGAGACAGATAAGAACTATATAAGGTAACAGAAAATATTAGCTGATGTGCAAGTAGGTATGAAGTGGCCATGAATAAATTTCCAGTGAGAAATTAGATGGCAGCTATATATCATCAAAGTTCTGACACAGTCCCTCCACTGGCATAATGCAGAAATTTAGCTAGTTTGAACAAGAAGCTTCTTTAATTTATACATTAAAAGTAAAAATAAAACAAGGAGATCACACTGTCCACACAATAAAAAAAAACGAACACAAATCCAGTCTCATACAAACACATAAAATGGTGAAAATTTCTGGAGGATTCCATGGTACACTGTAACTGCAGCATGAAGGTCTTCCAGGTTTTGTATAAAAAAACTCATCTTAAGCTATTTAACATCCGTTTGTTATCTCATGATCTCCCCTACTAAATTCAGACAGACACTAATAAAGAACACCATTTATTGTTCCTCCATTGTTTACTACAATCTGCTCTACATTGCCACAATTTTAAATTTGTCACACTGCTGGATAGACAAGCCCAGGCCCAACATATCAGTGGCACCTCTGTATTGCTTGAGTTCTGCTCCTCCCCATCGTAGTATTTTAATTAGAAGAGCAACTGCTTGTAAGAAATGCAAGAACTGAAGTACTGGGACTATTCAGTCAGTGAATAAATATTGCTGGCTGCTGCAGGAATAAATTTATAAATTGGATAGAATATGGAAGTATTTAGTGGACAGAGTAACTGCCCATCATTCACTATTGTTCAATCATTATGATCTGCAGTGGCATTTGAAATTGATGGAAAACACTGCTTTCCCAGAGCAGAAATGCAGTGTTTGTGCTTCCTTGCTTTCAAAGTTAAATTAATGTAAAAGATACTTGTATAGTGAGAAAAATGATTGGTCCTTGGAAGCTCAGAAATATTTATCAGCAGACCATCATCTCTTTGATGCTGCAAAATTGTGAACATGGACACCTGTTTTTGATGTCTTCAGGAGCAGCTGGACAGAGCTATGTCCCCAAGAAACATGTAAAAAATAACCTGGGCATAACCATCATAGGGAAGACACAAAGCATATCCCATTTGCTGCTTTCTCCTATCCAACCATCCTTTTGGGACACATGAAAGTGTCTTTTCCTGATTAGGCATTTGTTAGCACACCATGACTCCTTATGACACTGATTAATATCTTGCTGAAGGGAGCTCCCAACGCACAGAGAAAACAGCTGTTCACAGCAACTGAGATCTAAATGCTAAAGGCCTTCTTCTAACAGTGATTGCTGAAGAACATGGGTAGTGACCTACTGAGGTGCATAAAAATGTAGTTGCTTACCAGAAACAACAAATAATTAAGGGGAAGAGTTTGGGGCCCAAAAAACCAAAAATTAAAAATACAAATATGTTGTAGCATTAACTACACAAATACTTTTTGGTTTCTTGCCAATCCCCATCTCTGGCTCATGTGTGTGAAGTATGCCCATAATTCTCTGTGGAGCTCTCACTTTAGAATAGCATGAATCCTACTGAGTACTCCTTAAGACAATTTTCGAATGTATTTCAGAGTTCCCATTTTTATGAGTTGGCAGCCCACCCAGTTTTGTAGTCCAACCAATCAGCCAACCTGTCTTGGGATGCAATGCAAGATGTAACCAAAAGTATGTATTCTATTACCATCTGTTAAAAACAGTTGAAGAAGTGTTCTTTATCTCTTCCATGACTCATCCTCCCTCCGGGGGATATCTTCCATTAATGGGCTATTAAGGCTTGCTACATGACTGATAAACTTACATCATCCCACTGTGAGATGCTCCACCCAAGGGGACGAGCCAAGAATCTGAGAGCCAGAATGCCAGGACAGCCTGTTTTCCACTGGATTCCCGGAGGAGAACTGGACCAATCTACACCACAACTGGACCTTCAGAGGAAAACTTCACCCTTCTACGGGATCATCTCTGCTCCAACAGAACCACATCTGTCACTCCAGGAGGACTGCAGCCACAATTCTAACTAGACTGCTACCAACACCCTGACCAGCAGGCTGTCAGGTTGTATTCTGACTCTGTCAGTGTGGGTTTTTTTTGGTTTTTTTTGTACTACTGAATTTTAATTTTAATTTTCCTAGTAAATAACTGTTATTCCTATTCCCATATCTTTGCCTGAGAGCCCCTTAATTTCAAAATTATAATAATTTGGCAGGAGGGAGTTTACATCTCCAAGGGAGGCTCCTGCCTCCCTTAACAGACACCTGTCTTTCCAAACCAAGACACAACTCAAACAGCCTGCATTTGTCCTACTGTTGCTTTATTGATTTTATTATGATGTACCATAATATATGACAGATCTGTTACTATGTCACTCAGTATACCTAAAGGGGTGAACAGATATACACACACACACTTGGTACAGTAAATGTATCCAAGAGCCTTTATTAGTCATGGAAGTCCACTCCCAAAACACAAGGATAATAGTGAAGAGTATATGTGAGGAGATCTTTTACTCTATGCAGCAGAACATTTTTAGTCAAAATGGTAGTCCACTCACGAACTGAAGAACTGTGAAACTGTAAAACAAGTACCACTTTTACTGAAGATAGAAATGCAGAGAGCAGGCATTATACCTGTGAAAGAAATCCTCACCACAGATTTATTGTATGAAAGGAAGCAATTTAACATGGCAGCAACACAAACAACAAATCTTATTGTTAGGATCCAAGGCTGGTTATGGATGAACACAAAACTTCGTGGTATGGACCAAAGACTAGAGACCTACTACTTACACTGCTGAGAAAAAAAATTAATTGCTTATGTAAGGAGTGTTTTGCATCCTGGTTGAAGAAGCCTTATTGCTATTATAATAATTATTAATTTTAAAGACAGCAGTTTGTACACCTGCAAAACCAGGTGTGCCCTCCGATACAGTTACACTTACCTGCCGCAAACAGACTCGATTTTGTTACCAAAATGCAACAACTGATACATTTAAGCACTGTTATTTAAATAAGGCCAAGCTGATATTGTAGCTCTAACCAGACGTGATATAACTAGACGCGGTTTATGCCAATCCAGTAACAACACAAAAACTACGGAGATAAAGCAGTTTCAGTGCTCGCTGTACCGATTCAAAAGCAAGATTTTTAAGCTATTTACTCCCTCCGCCCTGACCCCGCAGTTCAGCGCGGCTGACCAGGCACCGCTCCGCGCGGGCGAGCCCTCAGGGAAGCCCCGCCGTGCGGGCCTCGCGACGCCTCCCCCCGCGG
>WEIU01005269.1:36213-108629 GCA_013389925.1 Aegithalos caudatus | reverse complement strand
TTTTTTTTTTTTTTTCCCCCTTCAGCACTGAGCATGTTATTGGCTGTTCCTACATGAGCCGCTGATTTCCTGTCGGTGATGGCAGCATTGCTAGTCACTGTATTTATGGATTTCTTCCTTTGCATAGTCAAGCAGGTTGGAGGATATCTCTATGACAGTTTCTCTGGTTCCTAAACATTTAGTCTGTTTATGCAAATAAAACTTTATATTTCTACTCTTAGATTTGCATTTATATTGGAATCCCTGGATTCAGGGATTCTCTTTGATAAATGGGTTAATGCGGAGGTGGGAGTGGGGAAAATCATAGTGATTCTCTACTTTGCTGAGTAAGACAGGCTAGAGAATCCACTGTCCAGTCCAAAGTTATCTCTGAAAAGTCTACACATGTCAGAAGTGAGTTTAAGTTGCCTGTAAGTGCTTGTGGCTCCCCCACAACACTAGGCATGATGTTTCTGTAGTTAATTGTCCTTCAGGTTTCATAAGAGTTTTAGAGTTTTGTTTCTAGTTTGATCTTGTCAAACCTCAGTGGTCAGCTAAGGAATCTCATCAGGGGCTAAGTTTGTTTTGGTTTGGGGGTATTTTTTGTGATTCAAGAGCCACCTGTTATTCAAAAACCTTTCCCATGTGCTTAAGTATTTATTCTATTACCAGCTTAGTTTTTAAATTCTTGGTTAAATTAATGAGAATGAGCTTCCTTGGGATTTGAAGCATAATTTTTAGACCTTGGATGATTCTGTAGTTATTTCTGAGATTGCCGGAAGGTGACATTGCATTTCACTAACAGTCATGGCACAGCAGGTGCTATGTACAGAAATATTTTCAACTCCTTTCATCTTTTATACTTAGCAGATTATTTGCTGCTTAGTTTCAGACCTGCATGGAGCTCTCATAAAATAACTTATGTGTAAACATTTCCAAATGCTCTTCAATTTTTATGCTCCTAAGCATAACCAACCATCTCTGGTGAATAGTTAGTTCCATATGTCACCAGGAAAAAGCCCACTGGCCAAACAGTTACTATCCCATGCATTTGCTCTATAACATTTCCTTGATTATATTTATTGGTTTTCACCTTGTTTATGCTTGCCATTTGCCAAAAAGTCATTCTCATATGACTTCCAGTCATTCCTTACACCTTTATATATAACAGTTGCCTCCTACTTAGTTTTCTTTCTATTCTGGATGGGAAATTGTCCTTTTTAGAGCACTGTTAAGTAGAACTGCGTTTTTCATCCAACAGGGTATTGAATTTGTTTATAAGCAACTGAACTTTAATTCTTGATTTCTAATGTAAATCTACCGCACTTACCAGCTGCTGTAATTTTTTTCTAAGTAGTTCATTGTTTGTATTCTTCAGAAACTTACAGATACTTTGTTGAGGAAAACTACTGGTATGCATTCCCTCCTTGGAGTCTTTCCTCTCACATCACATTTATGTTTGAAAGGGCTCTTCATCACATTCCTTTCTGATGGAGCGGTTGACTGCAGATCTGTATTGATACCGAGACTATAATGTGCCTGTTAATACATTGACCCATATCTACTCTAGATGTAATGTGCAATCAGTTTAAAGCAGACAGTGGTGTCTTTATTGTCCCACACAATTTGCTGGTCTCTTCTGTCTGTCTCAATGCTTTTTAACATTGAAGTAATTTGAAAAATTCTAGTAGGCTTCAGAAATCACATTGAATTGCACTTACTGTCAGAAGTTAATTTTTCTGCTCTGTTCATTATCCAGGTTTCTGCCACTGGCTTACAAACAACTGGTCTGTTTGCTTTTCTTTTCTTTACATTTTTGTAGTTTAGTTTTAATAAAACCATAGGGTTTTTTTGATAGTTTGTGTTCAGGTAATGGTGTCACATTATGACTTCTGAGTGTGCTGCCTAATGAATACTGGTCAAAAGCCTTGCAGAGTAATCTAGTTTGGTAGTATCCAAAATGCTAGGCACTCCCACTATAGTGAAGTCCATAACCTTCTAAGGTTTATGGACTTCAGTTTGTGCATAAGAAAAATAATCCACGGGATATTGCTTACCTAGCCAATGTTTAATCTCCTGTGTCTTTTTCAATCTGTTTCTCTCACTTGGGCATCAGGAAAGGTTCTAAAGCAGCCTGTCTCTCTCCTGTTTCCAGGGAACTTTAATAACTTAGTAAATATTGCTGAACATGGCCCAGGTCTACTACTGTGTTGTGTTCTGTGACAAACTGGGCATCCCTTTGTTTTTTTGACTGTGGAGCACAGGCTCCTTTATTGCCATCACTTCATATTTCAATTGAATAAGCAGTTGACTTGTCTGAAAGTGAGTGAACAGTTTTCTTCTTCTGTTCACGATCAGTAGTTACCCAGCTATAGAGTTAATTTTATTTTTTCCTAGCAAATTGTTGATACATCTCTGTATGGGAAACCTGTCTTTAGATGGGATGCAGAAGGTGGGATAGCCTTGGTAGTAAGTGGTAGTTGGGTCCCTGTTGTCAGTGGCTATAGGGAGCTGTACCTTTGGAAAGAAATTCTGGATTCCCTCTTGCAAAATTTCTTCAAAATGGTCTCTGCCATCAGAGACATAAGAGGCTCTGCCATCAGAAGTTTATATCTTCACTAATATAATGGCAGCAAGGGCAGCCATTCTGAGTGTAGGTAAAAGACAGTGTGGGTATCATTTAGTGATTCATGTCCTAGAAAAAACATGGTTTTACTGTTTCTGGCTCTCTGCTTAGAGCAGTGGCTTGTTGTTTAGGAAATAGTTGTAACTAAGAGTATCTGCCTCTTTTTTTTTTTTTTTTTTTTTTTTTTTTTTTTTTTTTTTAAAGCCCATCTAGGTTTTCATTCAAACAAATCCCCACAAAACAAACCTAAACTTTGAAACTTCATTCTTGCATTTCTAGGCTAGAGATTAAGATAGAGTGCATATCTATAGTAATAATGGTGGTAAAACCCAACCAAACACCAAAGCCACATTTCAAAGGGAATAATAAATCAATGGCCTACCCTATCTATTTACATGTGAAACATTAACTAATGTGTTTCCTTGAGGGTGTTATTTAACATGTATATGATTTACTGAAAGTATACCAAAATATTGATCAAAACAAAGGTGGTAAATAGAGGTAATACATAAACAACAAGAAACTTGTTTACTTTATAGATTTGCACATATTAAAAAAACACTGAAAGCACTTACAAATCTGAAAATATTCCAGCATATGGAAATGAATTGGTCATAAATAATCTCCTGAAATATTCAAATGTTTCAGATGTACTTTAAAAAAAAGGCAACCAGAAAACAAGCAAACAAATCCCCCCCAAAACTACTCAAACAACAGGATCAAAACTCCACAATCTCAAAGTTCTTCATGAGCTCTTTTTCCTGAGTGCTGTACGCTTTCCCCAGGGTTTGTTATCTTCTTGTGCCAAGTGGGTCATAATTCATAATAGTGGTGACAGTTACTAGGTCAAACATGTTGGGAAGAGCAATTTTGTATGAGGCACAGAACAGTGTTTTACAATAGCAAGGTACTGTCGTGCTGCAAATTACTGCATTAACTTCGTACCACAGACTAACTGAACTGTTGGTAGTGATGTGCCAGTTTTGCAACTGGTACAGTAATTCATCTCAGTATTGCTTGAAGAGGAGAGGAAGGGAACGAGGAATTTTAGATTGCACATTCTTAAGGTGGCGGAGGCAGGGACTGAACTACCCTGGTCACTATTCTGGCTGTCCCATTGTCTTTGGGGCTTATTATATGTGTAGCACTTAACATACCATTCTTGCAACATTTTGAAATGGTATTACAGTTAAAACTGCAAAACCAGGCTAATCTGCTCTGCTTTTCTTGGCATCAGAGACTTTAGCATCTGAGGGAGTACATGTATCAATACTATGTTAAACTGTTTGTTTATGAAAAGACTTTGAAAACCTCCCTGCCACTCCTTGATGTGCCTATTAAAACAAAGAAAGGCAAGTAGTAAAGAAGTGCTGTTAGGGAAGGAAGGCACGCTTTTAACAGAAAAATGCATCCATATACAAATTGAGATCTCGTAGATCACAAGTGTGATGTTACAAAACTTTTAATACTACTGCATTGTAGGTGAAGTTGTTCTGTGGGCAATGGTGACTAAAGTCTTTGTTTTCCATCCTTCCTAGAAATTAAGAAGCCACCAGTGGCCCCCAAACCAAAATTTGTCCTAGGACACAAGGCAGCGCCTCCACCCGTTGCACCGAAGCCTGATATTGTACTGTCTGGTGGGATACAAGCAGCAAGGAAAACCAAGCCAGCAATTGCACCAAAACCAAAGGTTCTCAAGAGCTCCTCCATCCCAGAAGTTAAATCTCCATCGTCTACACGAAAAAACACAAAAAGCTTTGAGGAGCACAGGGAAGATTCTTCTCAAATGCTAGACCATTTGAACTATAAAAATGAAACCTCAGAAGGGAGTTCTGGAAACACAGCATATATTCTACCTGTGTCACCTTGCAAATTTGAATGCCTTCATAAACTTGGAAATGGAGAGAACACCTGTAAAACTCAGATCATCCTTGAGCATTTTGACACCTTAGAGAACATCAAGCTTGGTGAAAGAAATGCACTGTCTCTGGGGGATAGTCACAATGAAAGATTGGCAAATAGAAGTCAAGTGGTTTTGAAAGCCAGCATTTTGGAAGAGAAACTTAAGGATGTTCTAACTCATGGTGTATTTCCTAACAGCAGTCCTGTGAGGCACAGGTATGCAGACAAATTTGACAAAGGGGATGGCAGCAGTTCCAAGAATGATGTTAAAATAGAGTTTATGGAACTTGTACAGTCTTCGTCATCTTCTGAGGTAGCTAGAGGGAAGCAACAAAATGCTGATGGTGAGATTACTGCTGATGGTGAGATTACTGCTGATGGGTTTCAGATGTCTGAAATTTGTCCTAGTTTGACTGAAAATAATCGCAGTTGTTCTTCCCCATTGGACAAGGAAATTCTAGAGAATGAAAATTTAAGTAGCAATAGGATGTTTTTGGGTGAAGTAGGGATGAAAGCAGATGCAAATAAAATGTCCCGTGAAACATCTTCAGTCCTGAGCTCCAAAGTGCTTCCTATCCCTAAGCCAAGAAAGCCACGTGCTGCATGTCTAGTCCGTCAGGATGGCATAGACAGCACAAGAGAAGGAACAAAGGAACCGTCTATTTCAGAGAAAGATTCTTATGGTGTTGTGGACCAAAGCTTAAAAAAGCCAGCAAGAATTAATGTCCTTGGTCAAAGTGTTTGTTATAACAATAATGCAGAAGTGTGTCAGCCTGTAAAATGTGAGATAACTCAAAGCAATGCAGAAAAAATGCCTCAGGAAAAGGAGCCTGCTGTGAAAGAGTCAGCTTCGCAAAGCCTTTTGTCTCAGTTTTCACACAGAAGTCCTGATTTGGTGAGACATGTTGAATCTTCTTTAAATGCAGACCATAACTCCATGGATGAGATAATAGATGACACCAGTATGCCAGATGCTGTTGACAAAAGGACTGACTTTGTCAGGTGCGATACCCCATCCATGAGTTTGCCAAAGCAGCTCAAATTGGCAAGCAGTCAGCACTCATCTAGTTCCAACAGCCTCCATGTTTCCCCACAAAACTGGGAAAATAAAGACGTTAAAATAAAGGATGAGAGTTCCCCAAAAGTTATTCCTAAGAAACCACAGAGGCATGGCCTTCCAGCTGCTGGCCTGCTGAAAAAAGCTGCATCAGCAGAGCTTGTGGACAAATGTTCTTACAGCTCCAGTGAGGACAAATCGAACAGCCTTCTAGAAAGATCTCGCTTCACACATCCACGAGCCAAGGAGCAGGATGCATTTTCATCCTGTGACATACCCAAACGTTCTTCTGAAAAACCCATCTGGAAGTTACCTCATCCTATTCTTCCATTTTCAGGAAATTCTGAATCATTAAAAACTGCTACCAGCTTCAGCCACTTGACTGTTGTGACGAAGCCTAGGGCCAAGTCTCTGTCTGCCGTGGACATGGACAGGACAGACAAGCCCTGCAAAGACCATCACAAGAAAAATAGCTTGAAAAAGCTTCTGAACATGAAACTGTCGGTTTGCTTAAAGAAAAGTGACTTGCAAAAATTTCTGTCTAAAGGCAGCCAGTCAGTGGAGAGTGCTATTGCCAACCTTTCCAATGGGGATGGGTATGGAAGTAACAACAGGAATATAGGGTCTGTAGGCACTGAAAGGAAAGCTAAATCTGCCAAGGTGCATTCCATAGAAATAAATAGTCTGGCATTACAGAAGAGGAGGCAGAGAAACAGAAGTCACCCTGAGATGCAAAATAACCAGAGGCTGGAGTATTTAGACAGACATGGACTTGTGGGAGAGAATTTGTCCCAAATGCCTTTGAATTCTGTAACCAGCATTTGTGATCCAGAGTACGAGAATGTCCGTCACTATGAGGAAATACCTGAGTATGAGAATTTGCCTTTTGCTATGGGTGCTAGGAGAAATCTCTGCTCTGAATGGCAGAACTCCAGCAGCATGGAAGACCAGGGCACTGACTTCTATGAAGTTGAGGAGCCTTGTGAAGCTACAAGTAGCCGTTGGAGACTTGACAGGTAAAAAAAAAAGAGAACGGGAAGTTAAAAAGCTGCATTGTAACTCTGTTCATTGTAAATATGTTTAAATGAGAACTTGAGAGGCTGTACCTCTTTGCTAAATGTCAACAGGACAGTTGTTCCTGTATATATTTCTGTAGGCTTTTGTTGTTTTGAAAACTGCTTGCACTTGGCAGTGAGTCAAGAGGAAAAGTAACCTCATTACTCCTCATATATTCCTCAAAATTTGGGATACTTTTCCAGGTTTCATTAAAGCAAATCAGATACAGTCATGTATTTGTATTCAAGAATGCTTCAGTGGGGAGGAATGAACCTTGCCAGTCTCAGGATGAACTGGAATAACTATCCAAAGAGTGCATAGCTGCTAGGTTTGTAGGGGGAATGAATATATTTTTAGATCAGTTGATAGAGCTGGGAAAAGCAGACAAGATTTTGGTTATGCAAATGCTTCATCAGGTCTGGAAAGCTTTTTTGGGTATCACAGAAGTTACTGCCTCTTTCTAAATACAGCGAGTCTTCTGTATCTGCCTGTGCTCCCAGGAAAGGTGGCAGTGATGCACAATTTCTGTGTGACTCATAGAATATTAGTGTGATGGGGTTTGGTAACTCTGCAGGTTGTTGTGTTTCCTTAGCTCAGGAGATGGTGGAGATAGATTAAGATCAGCAGATTCAAGAAGGGATTGGACAGGTTCATAGATATGTGGGAACATCCTCCATTTGCCCCAGGGAGATTTAGATTTGACATTAGGCAAAATTTATTCACTGAAAGGGTGGGCAGTCAGGCGTTGGAATAGGCTACCGAGGGAAGTGGTGAAATCACTGTCCCTGAAAACGTTCAAGAGATGTCTGTCTATGGCACCTGGGGACATGGTTTAGTGATGAACATGGCAGTGCTGGTTTAACAGTTAGACTAAATAATCTTTGAAGTATTTTCCAACCTTAATGATTCTGTGATTCTATGTCCAAAATGATTGCTAAATGGAATAGTCAGGAATCTTTTAATATTTGTATTGCTGTGATAGATGTTGAGAAGAGAAATGGGCCACAGGGCATAGCTAGACTCATGTGCTCTCCCTAAAAAGCATCACTTAGTGTATCTGTCAGTGTGGTAACAGGTAAAGCATTGCTTTGTCCCCATATGGTATCATGCAATTTCTTTAATTCAGCTGATCAGTTTGTCTTACTGATAGATCCTAAAGATTTATCTCAAACCAGAAATAAGGATTTGAGTGAAATATGCCTGTATATTTCAAAGTCCTCAGCAAATTTCTTCACGCTATTGAGAACATATGCATAGCAAGAATAATAAATGAATTAGCTTCTAGATTGTCGCATTTAACTTCATTTTTCACTGAGAGTTACCAATCTTTGTTTCATTTTGGACTTGTGTAGTAATGCACCTCCCACACTTGGGAAGATGTTTCTATATAAGGAAAAAGTTTCAGTTTGCTCCTTGACTTGTTAGGAAATTCATATGGAAGGTTCTGTACATGTCTCTGTAATGGGCTGAGTGCCAAGAGAGAAACACCTGTTGGACCTTTCCTCTGTTTGTCAAACCCTGTAAGGTTTCCTATTGGGAATTTTCAGATAGAACCATCCTTTAACATTGAGTAGAAAAAGGGACAGAACAATAGAACCAACAGCATTCTCTAGGTGTTGTACCAGGTGTGAGATCTCCTTACACTGTGCGCGGTTTATATATTTTGTTTCTATATTTTCTTTCATTTATTAAACCCCTTTGATTTACAAGACACTCTAGACCATGCTGTGTCTCACTAAATTTTTATAGCCACAAATCTGAACAGGCTGGACCCTGCAGATATTATGGTAGGAACCACCACAGACGTCTGTATGGCAAACACATGCTCCAAATAATCTGTGTTCTCTTACATAGGAAAAGACAAATATTTTAAGGGGCACCCTATGTTAATTGTTTTATAGCTAATATTATCAACATTAATAATACTGATTTGTGTGGATCTGTTTGTTGGAAAGCATGAAACCTTATCATGGAAAGTAGGATTTCTAGTTATGGGCTAGGTACTGGTACATTTATTCAATGGTTGTTGAGCATATTTATAGTTTACAGCAGGGTGTTTCTTAATTTTGTCTTTGGTATGCTTTAAGTTCGTGACAGAGTCTATGTTTTTTGCTTAAGTTTAATCTTTGAGCATCTTTCAGGGATTTTGACCACGCTCTCCTGGTATTCCCTGAATTTGGTATACCTAAGAAGAGTGTTACCAAACTTGAATAAGGATGCATTTCATGTGTTTATGTGACTCATTTTGGTTTGTGTTGTTTTGTTCTGAATACAGATGAATATCTCTCTGCTTTAGGAAGAGGATAGTTTTGCTGTATGAGGCACGGTAGATGTGAGATTGCAGTTGCTCCTGAAGTGAAATTCTCTAGTTTTAATTTCTGGCTAAATGTGTGAAATTTGTTATTCCCTCTCCACACAAACCTTCCCCTGATGGTGATAAAAGGGTTTAAGTGGTATCTCTGTCACATCTACACTTCAAGCTGCTCCCTAAGTTGGATGTCCGTGGCACAGCTGGGTTTGTGTTGTTTTTCTTTAAAAAGCGCACATAGGAAACCAGAACTAGAGCCATTTGTGTGTTTATTTTAAATTGAATGAGATAGTCAGAAACTACCTTATGAAACAAGTAATGCATGTAGTTACTTCAGTAGATTTCACAGAATAAAGAAATCCCTAGGAAAAAGGCAGGGACAGAGCAGTACAGTAGTCTCCTGACCTGGATCAGTGCTGCTCGGAGAGCAGGGATGAGTATTCGCTTTGGCTCCGCCTTGGGTGGCGTAAGGGTCCTCACCCAGATGGGCCAGGCAGGCAGCTTCTCCAGTTTTCCCATCAGTATTATCTCAAATGCTTTGAAGCTTCCTTATCAATGTTGTCTTACCCTTTCTGCATAGTTCTGTAAGAGCTTTTTATCATTTCCTGGGCCAGGCTGTATTATAAAACCAGTTAGAGAAACAGTGATGCTGTTGTTATTGAAATAATTGCCTCTCGCTTTTTCCCCAGCCTGTCAGAACACGCACTCAGCTCTTTTTCATAGATAGTGGCACACAAATTCCTGTAATGAACTGCTAATGGGGATCTCAAAGCAAATTATGTTATGATTAAAGCCAATGTACAAATCAGATTGTTCTTCTGAGAAATTCAGATCAATTGCCCACACTTCTAGTCATAATAGCACATTCAATATACTAAGTCTGAATGCCAGTCTTGCTATTACCAGAAGGGTTCAATGGTGTCTTTAGCTCATGCTACATTTCTTTCTGGAGGAAGAAATAAAATTTTGATAATGTTTTGCTCAGTGCTTTGGTGGTTACAGAGGAATTTCCTCACAGTTCCATCTGGTGAAACCAGTATGCTTTAATGGAGAATGGTAATAGCTTTTGACACTTTTATCTGAACTTCATATGTTGCATTTAATTCAGCTATGTTTTGTTTGAGCCTTTTGTTTGTTTTGCTTGAGCCTTCCCACAGGGAATTAAATGCAAATGGCAGGCCTGGGTAATTAATGGTAAGTATCAGTTGTCAGGAGTTAATTTCTGTGATATTTGATGTCAGCCTCCTTTCTACTGAAAAGAGAAGGCTTTGAAAGGAAGAGAGTCAGGGTCCTGATCTGGTATATGAACCACTGAGGTGGAACAGGTGCTGCTGATGGGAGTCAGAATGGATTTGGTTTTTGTTAAGTAGTTCAGGGGAATAGTCTCCATAAAGTAAGTAATGTCAGTAGTTCGGGAGCAGATAGTCTATGTTTTGTTTCCACTATACAAAAAAGAAGTCTTTCAAAATGTTGTTTAATGATTGTTTATTTTGGTCTAGCCTACCTGTTTGACTGCCAATTTAAAATGGCTAATTTAGATTAATATGTTTTTATGAGGACTCTATAAACAAAGTGAGTGAAGACTAGATGCTGTGAGATAGAAAATATGCTGTTAAGTTTAAAATATCATTATCCAGTCAGATAACAACAGGAAGTGCAGTTTGCTGGGGTTTTTTGTTTGGGTTTTTTTTGTATGTTTGGGGTTTTGGTTCGTTTGTTTAGTTTTATTTTGTTTGGGATTTTGTTTTTTGGTTGTTTTGGGGTTTGTTTTTTTTGTGAAAACAATGGTTCAGGACTGAAAAGTGAGATGCAAAGTCAGTCGTGCTGGTACCACAATTCATTTAGTGTTGTCAGAAACCAGTAGTTGTAATGGTTGTTTCAAAGTAACAACATTCTTTTTAAAATTCCAAATGAAAGAGAAATATTAATGCATTAGTTATCATATTTTTTAGTGTCAAACCTTTATCCTGAGGAGGACAGCAAAATCTTCCTTAGATCTAAAAGTAACATTGTGTGTACATTTGTCCAGTGAACTAAAGATGTAAAGAAACAATTATGTGCCTTGGAACATCTGTGATGCTGCGGAAAGTAGAATCTTAAACTTTTTTGGATCTTTTGCCCTTCCTTTTAGTATTACATTTTTCTAGGCAAGACAGTTGTATTTTACATCGAGTGACTCTACTCCTTCAGCCTTCTGGGAATAGCATCCTGTATTTACTGGCTGCTTTTGACAGTGTTCCTTGAAAATGTTGCAAATGTACATGACTGCTAATTTATTTATGACTGTGTCATTGTGTTTCCAACTAGGATTTTTCTTTGGAAAGGCCTGGGGATGTGGGAGTACCATTTGACAACAATCCTTTATGATTTCAATGTTGGTTTAATGAAATATTATTTCCTATTTTAGCCACAACTGCTGATTTAGAATAATCCATTGATTTTCCAGAAATGAGCATGTCTGCAATATATAAGTTTAGCTTTCTGTACTAAATGCTGCTCTGGGGACTGAGTCCCCAGAGGTCAATTAGGTGTCCATGAAAGCCATTGTGGAATATTGACTTTCGTACTGAAATCTGTGTGGTTAAGCACTTCTCTTTGGAACATAACTCCTCTTTGATGTTGCAGTGGGGGATTTTTATGTGTTTTGGGGGGTTTTGTTTGCAATTGCAAAATTCCCATTCAGAAACACTAAATTAATAAAAGACTGCAACATGTAAATAGTGTTAGAATATTGCAAGTTCAAACCCTTATGCTGAGATTTAGATGCATAAAATACATTTAAGGTATTGGACATGTTATACCCATGTCTTCTTTTTATTGATTTTTTTTTTTTAAGGATATAACTTCCTGACAAGTAGAGGCCAAGTTTGTAGGGTTTGAGTTGTTGTTTTTGTTTTATTTCATCTGTTTCTCAAAGATTATGTTCTGATCTGAAGAAGGTCAGTTCCTCCTTCTGCATCAGCTCTGCAGTTTTGCCTTGTCTTCCAATCTCCCCTCTGTGTCTAGCTGGCTTCTGCCACCCTTAGTTGTACATAAAATTCTTTCTCTGCAATTGTCCATCAGGTTTTAATGAAATAGTTTTGATAATAGGCTGTTTAGGTTTCCTATCAGTCTTCATTATCCTTGGTCATGTGTTATCACTGGCTTTCTTTTTGTGTTGCGCTTCCTTACCCCTGCCTTTCTTTTCCCCTCCCTCCTTTTCTCAGTCCTGGTGCTGCAGGGAGGCCTCTGCCAGCTCTGAGGGTTTGTCATTAGGGAGTGAGTCAGAGGGCTCAGATCTGTGCTCCCAGTCCCTTGCAAGGCTGACTGCAGAGCTTCTCTGGCAGTCCCAGCCCCAGAGTTGGGAATGGACAGGAATGGATGAAGCAATTCTTGCCTAGCAGATATAGGGAATAAGCCATTTTGTTGACTTGTCACTTTTTGCTCTTACAGACCATGAAGAAACAAATTCTGTAATTGTTAGACATGTCTAATCAGAGTCAAATCAGGGAGGCATTGAAATGATGGTGAGAAGTGGTGGTAGTACAGTTGCTTGGGAATATTGATGTTTGACATGAGAACTTTGGGGAGAATGCTGGCGCTGGGAACCTTGGGTCCAAAATTCCTCTATTTTGTTGTCTTGAGTCTTTGAGTATTTTTGTACCACTAAGATAACATGTGAAACTGCGTGGAATACTTGCAGGGTTTCTTTTGTTTATTGGTTGGGTTGGTTTTGTTTTGTTTTGTTTGGGAGTATTTTGTTTGTTTGGGTTTTTTTTACTCAGGAGAGCATATGGACTGGTTTGGGTTTTCTTTTCTCTCTTTCCAAGAAACTGCATGTGAGTCAATGTCTCCATGGTCTGCTTTTCCAGTAAGAGAAGTTTTCCTTAGCATTGGAGTGTCTTTCAGTTATACAGCTTTACAGTTTAGTCTGCTGTACAACCTGAAATAAAATGCATATACTGTAAGAAGAAAATAGGCACTCTGGAAAAATATGCTAATCTTCTAAAGCAAACTGGTAGAACTATGCTGATATTCTCCTCTGATGCCTCTCCCTCTTTTTAAGATTTTTTAAAAATCAGAATAAATAGGAACGTTTTTTAGAATCTTGACACATGCTCATGCAAATATGTTTTTGAGATGTGCTGATTAATCTGTTTTGACAGTGGGAGAGATTCCGAGGTGTCTGATTGTCTCCATCTTCAGCGAGGGAGAGAAAGAAGTTGGAGAACTACATTTTTCCAGTACTGTTGTTCTGATGTACAATTCAGTCATGAGAAGATTTAAAATGTCCTATGACATGCAAATAATTGTGAAGATTCCCAAGATGGTTAGGAAAAAGAATTTTTGTCTTTGATATTTGTTTAATCCCTTTTTTCAAGGGCTCATTCATGATTTTGGTAAAAGAAAGAGGTGGCATGGCCAGGGAAACTTCTGACAGAGTTGAAGTGCAGTAATGAAAGTCTTGAAAATTATCAGGTGGTGTTACAAGTGCTACATAAAAACAGATACGGTTTCAATTCTTGGTGTTATCTTTTCATTTTATATAGTTAGGGCTGGGTGTGCTTGTGAGTACAAGAGGCAGTAAGATGGTGGCAGTGGTGATGAGGCAGGCACTGCTGTGAGCACTGCCCAGCTGTTGGGTGAATCCTCACCTTCTCTCCAAAAGATTTGGTGGCTACTTTGGTCACAGTCTTGTGCAGTCTAGAAAATTACCTTATGTTAACCTTGATGCACGTGCAATCCGTGTGCATTAAAAGAGCCATTTTGAGGGTAAACTGTGCTACCCTTTGTTTTCCACTGAAGAAATGCTCACCACAGACAGCAAAAATGTCCAGACTTGTGTTGCCATTGCTCCTCGGGTACAATACAAGGATGTCCTTGTCCTTCCGGTGACGCTGGCCTCAGCTCGGTGCCTGGCTCTTGGCTTCAGCTGGAGGGAGGCTCCGTGTGCTGTGGGGGAACCCGAAGGGAGCAAAGCCATGCACAAAGCTCCTGCGTCCCTAAGGCTCCTTCCTAACCCCCGGTCGTGGGTAACAGGAACTTGAGTGTCACGTACTTTCGGAAATTAATCTGCACTGCTTTATCTTTTTCTTTCCTCTTTTATTCCATGTTTGTGGCTTTCCTTATTTTGGCAGTCTTCATATGTGTTTCCTTTCCTTAAAGGCGGAGGAAGCTAAGTTAACACTGCATATTTGTCAGCGATGTTGGCCTTTCTCCACTGCCTCCAGCATGTGTGCTCTGTCTCCTTTTGCCACCCATGATATAAATTAGCAAAATGTAGCTCTAGAGAATACATCAGTTGCAGAGTAGAGAGTCAAATGTGATATGAGAATTGATGAAAGACCCATTTACATGCTCAACAGCAGCTTTTTCCTGTGGGTTATTTTCAGCATCAGCTCAGGAAATGTGCTTGTGGAGCTCTGTGGCACAGTGATATTCCAACTGCATTCTAATGTAATAGTATGTGTAAAACAGTAAGATTTTTGGGCTGCACAAAATAAATGTGCAAATAAAGTAATAAAAATATAAACGTAATTTTTTATTTAAATGCTGACAGTGATATTAATATGCTACATTTACCCAACATTTCTATTTGACCTAGTTAAAGATGTTTTAATGACTAGATATATGAAAGTGTGCAGCTGTGTTGTTTCAATGCATTAGACAAAATTTAGGTAAAGAAATGCTGGTTTTATTTTAGATTCTAGAATCCAGTGAGTTTCATTTAGAAATATAAGGTTTGTACAAGTTTTAAATTTTATTTAAAATACCTTTGTGCTTATGAAAAACTGTTCTATTCAAGCAGAAGACTAAGGAAATCTTTAAGGTGCATATGAATAAATAAAGGTAATTTTTACCAAACCTACCATTTTGAAAGCTACAACCTGAGCCTTGTTGCTCAGTGGTTTTGACTGCTCAGTGTTCACTTGGGGTTTTTTGTTGCTCTTTTCTCAGTGGTGTTTGTGAGGGTGGGCTGTTCTGTACAGATTTTTAGATGACCTGAAAAGTTTATAAAGTGTCTAAATCCCATTCTTCTAATTTGTGCAAAAGATTAGAGGAAGAGGTAGTATTGCAACATGATGCAAGCACAAGTCTTATCTTGCAAACAGCTCAGTTATTCTTTACTCTCAGTCTGTGTTGCTCTTGACCAAACTATTTCATCCTCTTTTCTGACATACTGTCCAGGAAGCTACATCAGCTCCCGTGCATGCAGAGAGTCGTGTGTTTAGGAACTAAACCACTCCATTTTTATTTCAGATCTAGGTCACTACTATCTTTTGAGTAATCTGTTACTCAGCTTTCTTTTGTCATCTTCTTGATAATCTGATATGTAAAAAAAAAAAAAATGAGTGCAATAGGATGTGCATTACTTTTAAAGTGAGTGAGCAACTGAAGATAAATATTGGAGTTCTGATTCAGGAATAGTCATGCAAAAATCATAAAAGTGGTGCTGAGTCAATACAGAAGTCTAGTGTGTGCTGGAGCTCTGTTGTGGTTTTTCCTTTTTTTATGTGTGACTGGAAAACGAAGTGTTTTTCATCTGATGCTGCTGTCCTTTCCCAGTCTACTCCATCCCACTAGGGTCTATTTTGTGAATTGAGAGAAGTTAGAGTAAGAAGTCCTGATTGTGAATGGGTGCCATATTTTTCTGGTCATTTTTTCTATTTTTTTTTTGCCAGGAGCTGCTACCCAACGTCTTGCCCATGAGCGCTGCAGCTCTCCCTATGAAATAAGAATTAATGAAAGGGGAAGGCAAAAAGCTCTAAATTCTGCTGTAAATTTCTGTAAGGAGATAATCTGAGAGCTGTTTACACCTTTTTTAAACTGTGCTTTCTAAAGTCATGCTGCAAAGTATGCTCATGACTGTAAATTCTCTTTACCTACCCTGAGAGATGGGTAATCCCTCACAGTTTTTGGTGGAGACAGAAAACTCCAAGGTAGTGACCCCTTTCCCTTTACATGTTTCCAGCCAAGGGTTTAATTTGCTAGGTTTTGCCACAGTATTTCACTTTCCAGTACCAGTGCTCCAGACTGTCCCAGACTGTATCCTCCTGGATCATATTCTCCATTGGCATCATCCCCTTTTGGCACCTTTGCTGGGATGGGTAAGGTAAGTAAGACTCCTGGCCTAGGCTGCATTTCACTCTCACTTCTTGCTTTGTGCTCCAGTATGCCCAAAGGAGAATGGAAAAGCATGGGTACAAGAAGGATGACAATGAGATAGGGGATTTTTTAGCTCTAATGGTAGTCACTGTTGTTCAGATCTGAAGTTCAGGTGACAGTTCTGAATTTAGCATGGGTTTGTTTCCAGGTGCATCTAGAGTCATATGGAATTAATCTTTATGCTTTCTAGACTGGCTTGTGAACAGACGTGCTGGTGTTGACTTCTTCAGGCTGGTTGTGGAGGGAATGTATTGCAGCAAAATTAACTCATTCAAAAAGTGTAGTAATTAATGCCTTTACTAATCTTGCTGATCACTAATCTCATTGTATACTTTCTTAAACATTGCATAGAAACCCACTTGTAATCTTGGTTAGTATTCATGATTATTTGTCAATCTGAGTGTCTGTCCTGCTTGTCACAATGTCAGCTGTGCCATGCTGTTCAAGAACGGAGCTGTCCCACAGTGGGCACCAGTTTTCATGCAGACTTTAAAACGGAGACTTCTCTCTTTCTTATCTTTTTTTTTTTTTTTTTTTTTTTTTTTTTTTTTTTTTTTTTTTTTTAATGTGGCTTTGCTGTGGTGAGTGTAGAAACATCTGAAATCTGAAGCAATCATGTGTGTTTATGTTGAACTTTGCAAGGAACTGAGGAATTGTCAACAAACGGTCTCACTGAAGATGACTTGGGTGAGCATGGGAAGCTGCCTGCCTGTGGTGAACCATCCTTGGGTGCCTCTGGCCTCAGGAGCTCATGTTTGCAAATCACAGCTAAATAAGGAGATAATTTGAGATCTGTTTGCACCTTTTTTTAGACTGTGCTTTTTCAGATTGTGCCATGAAAATACGGGCATGACTGTATTGATCATAGTGTGCCTGAAGTAGGGTGACGGACAGAATAGATTACTTAATAAACTTTGTACCTTTTTTAATGTGAAGCATGTATGACAAATGCGCTGCTTTTTTTTTTTCTAAGAATGTAAGTCAGCTGTATTTTTCTTTCATCTCCTTGAGGAAAGTAGTATGTGTTGTCTTCACCTGAGGATAACAAATGCTAAGCTGAATGCTGCTGGCTGCAAATCCTGGGATAACTTGGTTCAAGCAAGTCAGGTGCAGAAGTTTGCAACATGCTCAGCCAGGTAGAGATGGAGCTGCCAGTGGCATGATCTAATAGGCTAAATGTGGTGGCAGCTCTCACGTGTTTGTGATATCCTCCTTGCCCAGAAGTCCCGGTGTAACCAGTGAGTGGCAGAGGTAAGGACTGGGACAAAGAAGGTAGTTCTTGGTGTTTCTCCTGGCAAGAGCAAACTCCTGGCATTCCCACATGGTCTCTCTCAGCAGCCAGCCCATCGCCCAGGGGGCAGCTGACAGATTTCAAAGTGCAAGCAGCTCTGAATGAAAATCCATTTCAAATAGATTGTATTGAGCTTGCCTTTTGATAGCGTATTTCTGTCATCAAGGGTCCTGGCTTTCTGTGAAAAAAGTAGACATGAATAAGTGCGTACAATACATATGATATTGTTTAAAATAATTTGTTTCAATTCTTGAAGTCTTTAAATTGAAATTTGAAAAAAGGAACCTGGAGTACATAAAACATTTCAATTGTAGTTGCTCAGCTGGATGCTAATCGTTTCTGTTTTCTAGCTGTGGTTCTTGGGGAGTGTTTATATTTGTAATTGAATCCTTAAAATTCCCAAACCAGCCTGGAGAGGATATAGCACAGCAGTTCTAAGTAATGCAAATAGTCATGGATTCATTGGTTTCACTTCTTTGTCCCTTGTTTAGTGGTGCTTTTTATTTTAAAGACAATTGTAGAGGTCTGTTTTATTCCTTGCCATGCCTCCTGTGGAAGGATCACTTGCTGAAGGAACTAATGAATCTCACAGGCATGATCTGTTTTAGGTAGTCTTAAAAGATATAAAGAAAAAGAATATCAAAATCAATTGTCTTGTTCCTTGGGATCACACCAATAAAAATTAATGTCTGTTTGCCTTTTTTCTTATTAGTCATAATAATAGTAATAATTTACTAATATAATTGACTTCTTACTGCAGAACAAGTGGCGTAATGTTAGTGCTATCATATAAAATCATATTTGAGAGGGCACCTTGCTATCTTGCTCTCTTGCTGTGAAAAGGCACCATTTTTGGCAGAGAAGTTGAAGCCCAAGCAGCTTGGCTTCAATAAAGGCAACCAGTCTCCAGTGCTGGCAGCCACATCAGCACTGCGAGAGACGCAGCAGCATCCACCAGCCTTTCTCACACTGTCAACCAGACCTAGAGAAGAGAGATGTGATCTCAGCTGCAGCTTTTCTCATTTGTGAGTCTGTCATTAAACCAAAGAGGTGACTGATGCTGTAGAAATAATTCAGAGAAGTAATCCCCCTGGCCTGGGTTGCATTTCATCTTCATTTATTGCTTCGTGGCCCAGTGTGCCTGAAGGAGAGATGAAAAGCAGGGGGACATGAAGACAACAACAAGGGATGGGATATTTTTAGCTCTAATGGTAAACAGCCATTGTTGTTCAGAGAATCTGAAGTTCAAATGAGAAGTGCGTATTAAGCTTCAGTTAAGCGTCAGGTACTTCTAGAGTGATATGAAATTCGTCTTTATGCTTTCTAGACTGGTTTGCAAAAGTAAATGTGTTGGTGTTGACTTCTTCAGGCTGGTTGTGGAGGGAAGGTATTGCAGCAAAATGTAACTCATCCAAAAATTGTAATTTTTGCCTGTAATTGATGCCTTTACTAATCTTGCTGATCACTAATCTCTATGTATTTCCTTAAACCTTCCATAGGAGCTCACTCATGATCTTGGTTGGCATCCTTTCTTACCTTAGTGCTTTGCCAAGTATGCTTGCTTTCTAGAACTGATTTTGTTCTTCCAAGAACCTGCAGTAATTAAAGAATAAAGACACTGGGCTGTCATTAAAAAGAAGAATTAAATAAAAGCAGAAGACATTCACTAAACAGAACAAAAGGGTTATTAACCAAGCATTGATTTCACTTTTGCTGTGAATTCCCAGGAGCATCTTCTGTTGTTTCAGCACCCAAATCAGGGACTTGCTTCCTATATAGTTTTGGGAAATAAATAAATACTAATTTGAGTTCTATATTTACAATCCTTCCTCAAAAGAGATTCTGAATTTAGATAGGACCAAAGAGAAAAGATTCCACAGAACATTTTGTTTCTTTAGGTCTTTTACCATTGCATTTTCTCAGAAATGTACAACTAGGGTTCATGGAGGGAATCAGTTAGTGAGGTATATGTACAGCTATTAGGAATATGAGGAGCAATGAAAAAAAGAACAACGTCATCAGCTACTGCCTTCACAGAGAACCAGTGTACTTTTAGGTCTTAAAAAGCCAGCAGCTGAATATGCCTTAATTACTAAAATTGATTGCAGGGAATGGTGACGTTAAAAACTGAAAATGGATAAGCACTAATAATAGTTGCTTGCTCTCTGGGGAAAAATGAGATTCAAGCAGCTGTGAAAAGATTCTGAAATGCTGTAATGATACGAAATGGATTTGAGATGAAATATTATAATAGGGCATGTTTAGTTGCTCTCTGAAGTTCTGGTGTGTATTTTTTTAGCTGAGTAGGAAGTTCAGTTTGTGTAATTTTGCCTGCATGTTGAAAGCTTGCTTTAAAAATAAACAAACAAACATAAACACCCACAAAAACCACAAAATAATACTGGAGGAAGAGACAGAAGGATAAAGCAGAGTCTACCGGAGACTCCTTTTAAAACAAGAAAAGGATGAGAAATTAAGGGTTTAGCAGAGTGTTGTGTGCAAGGCTCTGTTCATTCAGCATTCCTACGTATTTTATCACTTGCTGAAAGTAGGAAAAAAATCTAAAAATATTGGAGATCACAAGGAAATATGTGTAAAGCAGTAGTGTGGATGAATCTATTTTAGCAAATACTTTGGAGCTGTGGAAACTTGCTTTTTAGTAGTTACAGTGATGCTAAAACTTGAAGTCATTCCAATATAGTATAAAATGCTTGATGTTGGAGCATTCCATGGCAGCGAATCTCTCTGAATGATTTCAGTCAACCTTAAAATACTATTTGCCTTCTAAAGAAGTTGGAAACAGAGACTGAAATGTTAAATGTGACTTCAGGCTATAGTGCCCTATGCAGGGTCCAAATCAACAGTGTCTGAAAGTGAAACCATAGGTGTATTTGAAGCTTCTAATAATAAGACAAACTAGTCTGAACCAGTCTTGGTCATCTCCTGAAGACATAAGTGGTTTTTATGCTGATTCCCAATGGTGGGATGGCAATTTTTAATTTTTGACAGTTTATCTTGCTGTATGTCTTGCTAGGATCAGCATATTTTATTTCATTAGTATTTTACTATTGCAATAGGAAAATTCAGCACAACATATATGCATCATCCCATAAGCTGCTCATTCCAAGGCATACTAATAGTTCCTTCATTTTATGTGTCAAATAAAAAAGCCCCACATCTATATTTAGATAACTTGCTCACGAGATACAGCAAGATGTTCTTACTCAGTGCACAGCACAGTGAGTTGGCAGGGCTGGTGTTTCACATGACTGATAATGCAGAAGTTTCTATTGGTATTGATGTGGGTAGGACAAAGAATCATGATGAAGAGGGAACAAGATAGAGACAGTTCACAGCATCCCCAAAATACTTATCAGAAGAGCCACTTAAAATAAACCTTACTGCATGTTTGTGGTATTTTGGAAGAGAGGGATTAATATACATTAGAAAAGATTCTTTTTTAAAAATATTTACTACTGTTTCCAAAGACAGTTAAAGTGCAGGAATTTCATTTTATCCAGAGATAACTTTAAGAGAACCATACATACACTTATGTTATAGATGACTTCAGAGGTGAAGGTACACAAAAGAGTAATCAGTAAATACAAATCTGCTTTCTGTTTCCCCAGAAAAGGCGTAGCATTTACCTTGCAAGGTTAAGGTGTAATGTGTGAGGAGCACTGCATGTTCTTCAGCACATGGCTGATAAAACACAAATTAACACAGTAACACTGTCTCCATTTTTTATGAAGAAGAGGACACAACTGCAGACACCACCAGGAAGGTATCTACCCCTGGCTCCAGTATTGCATCCTATCCCTAACTAATGGCTTGTTTGATTCTGGAAAATGGCTCAGTGTGAACTGACTCTTGATCATTAATCATCTAATCATTGAATGTGTTTTTTCTTTAAAAAGCAAAGAAAAGAAGGGGAAAAGTATTAAAAATACCACTTAAAAAGGCCCTCAACAAGGTGTATCATGTGGAAGAACTGGGAGGGCTGCAAACTGAGCAAATACAGAATAAAAATGGAGTAGGTACCATTTTATGCATGGTTCTCTCAGCTGTCATACCTTCCTTTACATGAATAGTAGGTGTATAAGCACCACAAAGGTCAGAAAAGGAGTTTTCTGCTTAAACATTGTGATTTATAGAAAGAAAAAAAACTTACACAGTGAGTGGCTGTGGACACTTACTACACATCCTAAATTATCACTAGTTAATTATTAAAAATTTAAGTATTTGGGGTATTTTGGTGGTTTTGTTTTTATATTTTTTACTGAAACTTTCTATTTCAGATATGCTGATTAATCTTACATTTAGAAAATGCTTAACAGAACAAGCCAGCTAGTTTGTTCTTCATCCTTCAGTGGGGAGGGGATTGTGTTTGTGCAAGTAAAATACAGCTTCACCTGGAAGTATTCTTGTTTCTGACTTCCAAAAGGCTTGATTTTCTAAACCTTCTAAATTTTGGCACAGATGCCCTGAAAAGTTTAAATGGAAAATGACAACAAAGTCTGGGAATGGCATCCAGTAGAATATGCTGAGGCAAAAGAACAGTGATGTCACAGGTGTGAAAACAATGTTTTCTTGATGAGAAGGAATCTCAGATAAAGGAAATTAAAACAGTGATTAAAACAAATATTAAGGCTAGGAAAAAGGTCAGTAAAATGTCTAGTAACAAAAATAAACATTAATGAATGATGGACTAAAAAGTGTATTCCAGTGTGGTCAGAGATAAAGCACTTAGTATATTTTGCAGTGGGAGAAAAATACCCTTGATCAAAGATAGATTTAGTGACAGATGTGGATGGTAAAGCTGAGTAATTTAGTAAAGGAAGGAAAAGCAGTAATTTCTGTTGCAGGTTTTGACTAAACCTGGGGCATATATCTACCTCATGTCATGCTACTGATGTAATAAAGATGTTTGTCATAATAAAAGAATACGAGATGGCATCTGCTAAAATAAATATTGTCAGCTGACTGTGACATAAAATAGACAAGGAGTGTTCTGAGTTGCTTAAGTTAATGATTAACTGCAGAAATCTTAGTTTCCTGCTAGCATGATTCCAGGGAAAGCTCCAGTAAAAAACTGCTTTTTTGCCTTCCTGAAACTCCTGGAGGCTGTCCCTGGCATACACCATATGCTGTAGTCATCAACACTCATCTCTCTGGTGGCTGCTGTCTTCCTGCATGAAGCTGATAATTTCCAAACCCAAGTCAAGGGGTGTCTCTCTGCACTCAGGGTGCTGCAGTCTTGGCCCAGGGCCTTGTGCCTTGTTGATGACCTTACAGTCGCCTTCCTTCCCCCCGCTACCCTCCTAGTTCGGTTCTGGGAGACAGTAACTGCTTGGGAGTTTCCCAAGTCCTTCCTGTGTTGTCATAATAGAACCAAGTTATTTTAATCTTCTCTGTGTCTTCATGGCTGACCAAGGTCTGTCCATAGGCCAGCTAATCATTATCTCCAAATATATTTCTATTTGTGATCAGCATTTTTGTATTGGTTTGTTTTTAACTCCATCTTCAGCAATGAGTAATAAACACTTTGCTGTAGCAGAATCCCCTCCCTTGACCTGCTGAGCACTCTTGCTGAGGGTGCCCTCCATCCCACTGTCCATGTCACTAACAAACCTGGTTAACAGTGCCAGTCCCAATACTGAGCCCGAGCCCTGAGGAATATTTCTGCATTTCAGATTGCTGGCAGACACCTTCCGTGGGATCCATGGTGACAGGTTTTCTTTCTGCTAGCTATCACAGATGGAGGTGGCAGGTCTGAATAGTTACCTCTGTCCCTGCTTTCCTCTGCTTCAAAGCAAGGAAAAAACGAGTTGTAACTATGCCTTGCCTTGGTTGGCAGAGGGCCAGGTATATGGAGAAGTGTGTAGCCCTGGCAGTTATTGCAAAATTAGGTGTTGATCAGCCCAGTGAGATCTCTGCTGGCTGCAGCAGCTCATGGACAAGGGTTCCTGGATTTGCTTTTTGTTTTGCAGGATAGGTAATCAGTTTTGGCTCATGTCAAAATAAATCTCTGGCATCCAAGCATCTTTTTGCAGACCTTGAACATAGATTATGTGCTTTTTAGACAGCTTTAGTGTAATTGGAAATTATTAGGTATTTTTAAAGATTAAAAGTAGTAACCCAGAGATTTGCTGTGTTTTCATGTAACCTTTCAGATACTTCAGGCTGTTTCCTTAAGTCTGTTTTCCTGTCTATTTTTCCCTACCACCTTTTTATTTTCTTCTAGAATTGCATTTCTTAAATCTCTTCTGAAGTTGTCAAGGCTAGTTAGAGGAAGGAGATTGTGTGCCTGTCTCATGTAATTCCTGTATTGCAAATACAGCTGAAGCTAATAAAAAGATACCTCTATAATGACTGTATAGCAGCAGAACAAGACTGTTTTATAGCTTTGGCAGCTATCTGAAAGGTGTCTGCTTTCCTGCTTTTAAGAAGAATTGGTGGACAGAATGGTTATGATATTGCCATCACTGACGTACTTGTTTAGCATATGCATTGAGAAACAGGCCTGTATGTATACCTTCATCTAGAATTTCACACAGAAAGCTCCAGTGTGAGTACCATATCTGGAACAAGACCTGCTGCTGTGAGATAGAGGATAACAAAATGACTATGATCTTTCTTTATCCTGCCCCACAGTACAAATATTGCTGTATACATGTGCATAGCAATAAGGGAATAGGTTTTTCAGACCTTAGGCAAGTCTGGTGGACATGAATAATATAAATACTCCAAAGGTACTGTTGCTTTTGCTTGCTGTCAATGAGCACTGTATCAATACTAGCATAAATAAAATATTCAGTTAGGAGTCCATTGTGGAAAAGCCTCCAAGTGTTGTAATCTTCAGACTACCCACTACTGTTTTCAGGGTCTCTGATACCAAGTAGATAATTTATTGTGGGGTGAAACAGAAAACTCTTTACATAAATGAAGTATGATGTGTATATTTTAATATTAGGTCCTTAGAAGAACACCATGAGCAATACAATGTGGTAATGGGAGATCTTCAGTCAGATGAAGAAGATATCATGAACAGTTCTGATGAAGATGATGACACAAATTCTGATTCCAGCAAAGGGGAGACTGATCCTCAAGAATATAAACAGGTATCCTTTTATCTTCTGAAATTCTCACGGTATTTCATAAGTTGTAACCTGTTGGGATATTTTCAAGTGTAAACCACCTGTTGAGGTTGAGGTCTGACCTTCTGTTACCTTCTGTGGGTACAAGTTTGGAGTGATTTTTCTTATTTTAATCTTATTTTTTCTTCAAATGAGGAGCAGGAAGATTGTGTTAACTACTCTGAACGAAATGAAGTTATGAGGGTCCTATCCCTCCCTTTGGGGGTACCCATGTCCTTACTTCTTAGTCCTGGACATCCTGAAACCAGCCTGCCCATAGACCAATGCCTCTCCTCAGCACCAGTCCCGGCAGCTGTTTCCTTTGATAGTAGATGTATCTGCTTCCTTTCTTTAAAAATAATTAATAACCAAAACAAAAACAAAACAAAGCCCCAACAAGATAAGCAGAAAAATCTAATGAAACTTTATAGTGCTGGAAGAGAAGACTTGGCATGTCAGGCCTGAATGTTGTTAAACCAAATGTGAGGACTAAATTGGGAAAGGGAAAGAGCCAAGGGAAAAGCTTGTTCCTGTGACACTAAACAAGACTTTACCTATGTAGAAACTAACTTACCTTGCGTGCCTCTAGAAGTGCCCTCAACCTTTCACAACAGAGTTTTACAGGGAAGTGTCTCCATTAGGAGGGTTCTCAGGCAGGTTTTATGGAGTATTTCAGTGCTTGCTGTGAGGCATCTGCTGTTGCTGGCTTCAGCTGCCTGTGGCACGTGCAGCTGGCAGCTGGGAATTAACAACCAACTTCCTCACAGCGAGAGCAGCTGCAGAGGAGACTGAAGCAGTCTCTGCATTGGTCATCAGCTGGACTTGTTTTATTTTTCCTTACCACAAGCATCTGGCTGTTTTGATGCTTTATATCTGCTAGGGGACTTACAGGGCTTCTTTCCAGTGTTGTGCTGGAGAGCCTTATTTGTATCCCTTTGGTTCTTCCATTAGAGACTCTCAGAGCCAGAGTATCTTTGTCTGAGCAAATGCAAAGTGGCCCTTTCAGCGCCAGCTGGTATGTGAAAAGTCTTTCAAATGGGGTTGAAAACAGGCTGTGATATTTCATTTTGTAGTTGTTTAGCGGTAGCATCTTGTTCTCAAAATACTAATTTTCATCTCATTTGCAACTGACACATCTACAGTGATGGCAGATACCTTGCTTTGCATAATTGACTTACTTGTGAATTCAGTCTTGCAGGGATGGTGTCAGCTGTGCTTTCTAAATGGCCACAGAGGCCTGAGGATAGGTGTTAGAATCTCACCATAATGCGTCAGACCCACGCTGGGTAGATCTCAGTGTTCTTTGGAAATAAGTTTAATTTCATAAGTAAAATCCCAGATTCGTATGCAGATGTCTATCTATATAGTATATGAAATAAATGTATATGCATATATGTATATAAATGTATATGCACGTGTGGTGTTATACAAAATTATTTAATTTAGAAATTAATTTTAATTCAGTAATTAGATGCAGTGTCATTTAAATTCCAATGAAAAAAATTAATTTAAGTTTCTTTTTTATTTTGAGTACAACAATAGCGTTAAAACCAACCTGAGTACTATCTGTTCCATGGTTTATTTTCCAGCACTTGAGACTAATTTATAGGTTTCAAGAACTAAATCTTCAGAGAGATCTTGAAACATTAGTGCTTGTGAACCAAAGTTTTGTGGATAAAATGCCACTGATACCTGATTTTCTAGATAGACTGTTCAGTGCCCATATTATACTACCATACTGAATACAGCCTTCCCAGGACTTCCATCTCACTTGAGTTGTATGTCTTGTGATGTTTTAGGGCTCCTCATCCTGTCTTTCTTTGCAGCCTGTTAAAATGAAAGCTTGAATGTGCAATAGATGTGGTGACAGCTGGCAGCAGAGAAACATATGGCAAACCATTAGAACTGTTTTGGAGAAAGGTGTTCCATCTGAGGGAAATCATACATGGAAGTTACACTGTGTAGCACACATTTTTCATCCCAATGCCTGCCCCATTTGCTTTGTTATATGTATTCCCTCTATCTGCTGTTGGACAGTGCCATTGTTTTTTTGAAAGCCAAATGTGCATGTGAAACCCAAAATCATCTATCTCCACAGTGTTTCAGGTGGATGGCAAGGCTCACATATCTGCATCTTTGGAGTACAGTTGCTATGTATTCCAGCAGCTCCCTTAGACGCCAGAAGCCGGCTTTTCTCTTCAGTGTGATTTTTTTCCTTTTTTTTTTTTTCTTCTGTCATCTTATTTTTCAGTAAAGAAAATGTATATATCATTTAAGATGTTCCTGAAACACATTTGAGTTCACTGCAAGTATTATTGTTGCTGTATTAATCAGAAAAAAAAGAACCAAATAAGATAGAAATACTACCTGTACTTTAGTACTTTTGCTAAACCAGTAATTGTTGTTTGCTAGGACTTCATTTTGGGCTTCAGTGCTTCCTGTAAAAATTAAAAGAAAAGACTAGCAGTGTTGTAAAAACTTGTTTCCAGATACAAGCTGAATTGATTTTTCACAGATCCTGAAGAACCAGAAGGTGTCAAAGCCAAGAGATTTCAAAGCATTATGAAGTGTTTTTCTTAGAAGTAACTATCAAATAATTCCATTGAATTTAAGAAACTAATAGCTGGAAATTATCTTTATGACAGTTTTAGTAGGTCAGTAGTGTAACATGTAATTTTATTTGCAGGGTAAGGCAGCTGGAAAGAAAACAAAGGTATACCATATTGCCAAGGAGATCATGAGCTCAGAGAAAGTGTAAGTGTCAATGCTACACTTAATAACTACTCAATTTATTTTAATTGGGCAATTAAAATGTAACTGTTTGCTTTTTCTTGCTTTTTTGATAGGTTTGTGGATGTGCTAAAGCTCTTACACATTGTAAGTACTCAAAAAATGCAGTTTCCTCTTCTATTTGTTTAATCTATTAAAGTTTTATGTTTAGGCTTTATGGTAGTGCCTGTGCCTTTTTTCTGCTGCATCTACATATTCAAAATATAAAAATTAATCTAATTAGGGTGAACTTTAAAGTTTCACATTTTATATAATGGATGAATATATGGGTGGTTCTTTCTGGGTCTCTTTAATAATTTATGCAGTTTCCAGTTCTGTGTGGGTATTGAATACTGAAAATTGAATATATATATCAATTTATGTTAATCAGAATCATATTTATAATCCAGCTTGTACTGGCTTATTAATATGTACATAGCAACAAAAAGGTTTTGATTAGAATAACTCCTTAGATGGTGGGGGAGGCAGGAACAATTTATTTTAGAAATGGTACATTAAGATGCACATTCTTGAAGTAATCCATTGAATAGCTAATAACTCTAATAGTGCATCCATCACTGTGGCAATGTATTTTTTGAGGCTGCAGTTCTTCGACAGATGTTTGCTTTCTGGTAATACCTGTGCCTGTAGAACCTGCAATGTGTTGTACACAGCAAAGGTTAAGTATTTCATCCATGCTTGTGCAGATCAGTCATCTGTAAAACACGCTCTGTTGAAGGTGATAACAGGAAACTAATGAAGAAATTTTCTTTCTCTAGCTCTGTTTTGTGTGCTTTCTGTCAAATTTGAAATGATATGTGTTTGTATGTACTATTTTGTCACTGTATTAGGTACAAAGGTAGGGGTTTTTTTTTCCTTGGGCAGTAGAAGTGGTTATATTGCAAACAGATGCATTGGTCAGTCTCAATCTCTTGAGAAGTGTGTTCTGTGAAACTGGGAGCAAAGGCTCTTATAGATGGTTGTATATGGTCTGTAATACAGAGATTTTTTTCAGAGAACAAAAAACATCAGCACATGCTGATTCCTCTTTTGCTTACCTCCTAGTAACTGATTTTCTTTTTCTCTTCAAGCTTGGTTTTTAAGAGCTGGCTCAGCCAATATAGAATTGATATTCAACATGGTTTCTAATACAGAACTCAATCTTAAATACTGGTAAAAGAAAGAGAGTTGGCCTAGGCAAGTTTTAAGCTATGTAATTTTAAATTATCATGTTTTTCAGACATTCAGCTTATTTTTAAAGGTATCTTTGCTTTTCAATGAATCATTTTTTAGGTAATATGTGCAGTACTGGAAGAAAGGCTATTGGTAAAGAGGATGCAGGCAAGCGGAAGAACAGTGTGAAAAAGGGAACAGTAGAAAGCTTAGGAAGTTTCTGGGATAAACTTAAAGCTGTCCCCACAGTGTTGATGTGCAGTGATGTAGGATGTGTTTTGCTTTTCCTCTAATGGATAACTTGAAACTCTATTCATGATAGTCTGCTATTTTCTAGCTGCCAAATAAAAACTATTACAACTGTTTTTGTTGGCTGGTAGTAACAATCAAACACGTATTCAGCCAGGCAGAATGCTAGGCTAGGAGTTTAGGAAATACTTTGTCCTTAACTAGTTGGCCTACTTTGTCCTCAACTTGTTGGCCTACAGCAGGAACCTTGGTGAGAGTCCTTGTCAGAGAGGGCACTGGTTTTGAGGCGCTGTGTGTGTGTGCATTCTTCATTAAATAAACCTTTAGCTGAGAAAGGCTGCAGACACCCAGTTTTTTATTTCCACAGAGTGGTATGCCTGAGGATTTGTGTGTTTTTCACACACATTATTAAATCAGTTGATTTAATCATATATTTTGTATGGATAATATTTTCATGTTGATAAAACTATCCTTTAGATTTCATGTGCACTGACCGCTTTGGCTTACAAACTGCCAGTCAGGCAACCTCTGACAGATTTCTGAATTAGAACATAGATTCTCCCCAGACTGTGCTCTTTTATGCATAGTAAAGATTCAGCTTATTGGAAGATGCTCCATTGCACCTTCTGAGCCATCTATTAGTGGTTTTCCACTTGAAATTTAGTGACTAATTCCATTAGCAGTGATCTGAAATGAATAATACTCTCCTCAGTGTATTTTACCAATGTCAGCTAAATGCATCATGTGGCACCAAGGAAGAGGACTGTTGATGTAAGAAAAAGCTTTTTAATTTGCTTCATCTTAGACCCTTTGAAGTGGAATCTAAAGCAGTTGAGGAGGTAGGAATGTGACTGCATACTGATTTTAAGTACCACTGAATTTTTTTAGCATTTTTTCTTTTATGTTGACAAAGTCAAGTTAGGTGGAACAACTCTTCCAAGATAGCAGAGTGCCAACTTATGTGGACCTGTCACACACTCAAGTACATCTGACTGCTTCTGTTGAAGACACGCTGCAAAATTATAAACACGTGGTGATACTTCTATAGATAGTAAACAAGCTGGTCATAACAGAGATAAGGGACTCACCTGGCTTTGCACACAGCACACAGTCTCAGACAGACTCAGCAAATGGGATTGCTTGAGGATGTAATCAAGCATTAGATGTAATCTTGAATTCTCTGTATTTCTGTTACTGTGTTAGTGCTCTTTTACGGTGAGATTCCACTAAACGCTTTTAGAAACTCCTGGAAACAGAGGAGCTTAAATCAAACTAGCTCTTTGGTATGCATGTTTGTGAGATGGTTCATGCATTGCCTCCTGAGAGTGAACAAGGGTTGAGAATATGGGAGAAGTACTCTTTTTTCCTGAGGACACTTGCAGAAAAAAACCCCAGTGAACCGAGTGTGAAACACAAGTGATGTAAGAGAAACAAACTTAAGCCTTCTCTCTGAGTTGCCCTGTGACTAAAAAGCACCCAGTCTTCCTGGAAAAAGGAGCAAGGCAGGATTGGTGTCCTTTGTACTTTTGTTGTGGGATTCTTTGGAAATGTTTGTTTTGCATGAGTGAGAGGACCTCCTCAGCAGCACCCTGGCGCTGTGAGGGTAAGCTACCTGGCTTATTTGTTGTCTTTCTTTTTTTGTACATTTTTGTTCTGAATTTTGTTCTCTTGCCAAAACCCTCAGCTCTTTTTGCTTTTCCACTCTTTCTGATTATGTTTCCTCTCTGCTGCTGTGGTATAAGCAGCAAGGCTTCTGGTCCAGCAGAGAAGTTTGTTTTTTTGAGATTACTTCTTCTACTACAAGGCTTAGTATGTAATGTTTTGCTGTGTGAAAAGAAAATCTTAGGCCTGTGGGTTTTTGCCTGAGCCTTTAAATCTGTGCTTCTGACTTAGATTCCTGTTCTGTCCGTATTTTTACTCTGAGACCAAGTAAGTAGGAGCTTGTCAGCAGCCACCTCTCAGCATTTCTGCAGGCACAAGATCAACCTCTTACTGCAGAAGGCAGGTAAGAGGTCAAGCATTGTTTTCTGTTGTGTGTCCTTCCAGAGAAACAAGAGTGAAAAATTCTGGTTTAATATTTCCATTTTTTAGAAGAAACTGGAAAAATTCTGTATATAAAAAAACTATATGTAGTTGTATGTATTTATAAACTGATGTTTATTGTAGCCAAGTATTATGAAAAATAACTCATAGTAGATTTGGAAAAGTAATGTAATGAAAAAAAATAGCTATGGCCTTTGAAGCAAAATTGTGACCTCTGATCCTGGCTTACAACTGACTTGCTGTTTGACTGTGAAAAATTCTCTCAACATCCAACTCCTTTTTTTCCATCTGCAAAATTTCAGTATTTGACCAGTCTGAGGTAAATATGTTGATAAATTTTTCGTCTCTGAAGTACTTTAGAAATTCTGAGATATTTGACAATGAGTTCTTACTAAGAAGACCAATAAAATAGTTTTAGTTTAGAATAGTTTTAGTTTATTGTTCTACTACCCACCCTATTGCCTGAAATAACATTCTAGGAATATGCCACAGTCAAATAATTTATTATTGTAAAAAAAAATCAACTACATTATTTTGTTAAAGACTTATATATTATTTATTACCTGAGGGAAAAAAAAAAAAAAAAAAAAAAAAAAAAAAAAAAAAAAAAAAAAAAAGCTATGGAATTGCTTGGGATCTTTCCAAAAGTTGATAGCATATATTTGAAAAATGTCATGATCCACATTTAGTCATAGTCTTGATTAACTTTAATGCTGTAGTTTAACTTAGCAGTTTATGGCTAATAGTCTGACTCTAGCTAGGAGTGCCTATTTATATTTTAAATAATCTATTTGTGAAATCTTCTGTAGCTGTATTGCTAAGCAGTCAAGTTTACAGTTTGTCACATCTAGCAGCCTGGTTGTTGTGAAACTTCCTCCTCTTCCCTCCTCCTTCCCCATAGCGTGTCTGTGTGTGTGTATTCCTTGAAAAGCATCCAAGTGCAAACATACTTTTTTCCTTTAAATTAAACTGATACTTGAGCTATCTGCAGGTGTATTTAGCTGGGGGAGTTGTTTCTCAGTGGAAGGGATTACTACTTGTTGTTGTTGTTGTTGTTGCTGATGGTATGTTCTGGGAAAACAGGTCCAAGATGATAATGGTTGGAGCTTTAGGAATAGAATATGTGACTATGTTTAGATTATGTAGTACTTTCTCTTCCTAATAAATTGCCAAGAAGTTTTAATTTCACCTGTTTGAAATTGTCTTCATTCAACTCTTAGGTATCTGAAGGTGCACTTGACCCAGTCAGCAGCTGAGCAAGGTTTTAGTCTGCTCAGTACCTCTTTTGTTTTACAACTAAAATTGTCCTTTGCTCCTTAGACTGCCACGGTCAGATCACCGTGGGCTGGGAATCCTCTGGTGGGAAGAACTGAGGGATGGTGAGTCAGGGCCTTTGCAGAGGGGAAGTTCATGGACTGATTGCAGATGATTCAGAACAGGATCAGAATTATTTCAGATATCACAGCCTTTTTGCTTATTTAAGGAAATTTCATTGAATGAGTGGTGTGAGGAAACAAAAGCAGTGATGATGGTAACCTCCTCAACTACTGTCTTAAAACTTCACAGCTATAAGGGGAGCATATACCAACAGGATAAACAGAATTTCCTACACATTTCCCTCACGATTTCAGGTTGGAAGTGTTTTATCAGGCAGTAATTCAGCAACAGTATGTACTCAGAAGCCTTTAATATGCCTAGACTGGAATTTTGTATGGATGAGAACCCAGTGGGAGGCTGTCTCAGCCTAGCATAAACTAAAATTGTTTCTGGTTTGGAAAGAATGTTCTTTCCAGGGATGGCAATGCGTGCTGTCCTCTTGAAGTCTCTGTGTGAAAACAATTACCTTACCTAAGTAGTAAAAAGTGATATCAGAAGATTCTTATTGGACCATAAGATAATGTAAAACTAGAAACTGTAAGCAAACATTTCAAAAAATGTACAATAGCCTCCCCACTTCTGAAAGGGGAAAAAATCCTGGTAAGAAGCTGTGATAATTCAGTATAACTAGCAAAATATTTTGGGTTTTGTCATGAGGCATATGAAACATGTCTAGAGTTGCAAATGTTTTTCACTGAAATAAGCACATTAATTCCAAAGTGCGGCGAATTGTGGTTTTTTTTTTTTTAATTTTGCTTTTTGTTTGTTTTTTTGGGGGGAGGGGGGAGTTGATGAGTAGGATTTCAGTATTTGAAAGACCCATTTTTAATTGGAAAATCTGTCTTTAAACTTCACCTGTAATGGATTGCTACATTGCTTCAAATAGAGTAATTTTTAGGACAACCTAGGTGATTGCCTTTGAACTGGCTGATGAAAGCAGTGCTCTTCAGCAGTTTTATATAGGACAGTGTGCTAAATATGTTTGTAATATAAATCACATCATGCAGGCATGTATAGATATCAGAGCAATGTATATATTATTTGCAAGAGCAATTTGCTTTTATTTAGCAGTGAACTGATTTAGGTTTAGAAGGAGCTGGTACTTTATTTTTACTGCAGTTTCTAATTTCTAAGTAATTCACCTACTTGCATTAAAAGTTTTTTGAATCTGAATACTTTACACCCCTTGGGGTGAAATTTCAGGGTTTAGTTTGTAAAATAGCATATTTTATATCTGGTAGTTAAAACAGACCTGATCTATGTTTTGTCCTTTTCGATATGAAATTACTTTCTCAGAAGGCCAGTACCTTCAAGTGTAAACACTGTTAATTCCAACCTTGTTACATTTGTTTTACTTTTCCCACCCCCAATCCCCAGGAATGTGCTCTCTGAATTCAACTCTTGAGTTTATCTCAAGATGAACTTGGCATGACAATTACTTCACACCCACTTCCAGGTTAAAAATAAATCTTAATATGATTACAGTGACAAATGCGTAGTCAGTAGTGAAGATAATTTAAAAAAATAAAAAGAGCATTGAAATCTAGCTCTTGCTGTTTTGCAGGCTTTTGGAATTAGAAAGGTTCAAATTATCTTTCTTCCCTGTATTTCCTCTCTGCAGCACTTCCTCAGTTTACTCAGTTGTGGAAGGGGACATAGGGGGTGATGAAGTAAAGTTTTGGTTGGCTGTTTTAATGATAGAGCCTTTCATGGCATAATATATAAATCATAATGAAACTGATGGACTTTGGGTCAACCTAGCTGAAAAACCAAATCTGTATTTGGAAAATGCCCTTCAGACTCTTTGAATGCTGTATCTAGAAGTTAAAAAAATGCTCTTAACTGCAGCTGACGTTCCTGTGTTATCTAGTGGTGCTTAAACCTGGCTCCCTGATCTCCTTTTGTTGTTTGATCAGGGGAAAGCCTGGGTTGCTGATTATGGTACAGACAAAACTGCTGTGTTTTTCATCATGCAAGTCACCTTATGACATTCAAACAAAATTCTTGTCTCACCCTACAGCAAAATACATACAGTATATTGTGTGTGCATATAATTGGGGGTAGGGGAAAAATATTGTCCTAATATGATGATGCATTGTGCATGAGGCTCTCCAGAATGCCTCATTTGAGTTTTTGCCATTGTAATTCCATGTATCATTTAATTTCAGTGTTAAGCAATGCCCCAGGGTCAGAGAAACCCATAAGATGCAGCTGGTAGTTAACCTATGTGTCACTAGTCTGCACAGAGGATGTAAACCAGAGCATTTCCATATGAATAATGCCATCTGTTTTTTAACTCCCTTGCATTTAGCTCTCAGCCTTCCTCGTTACAGCCAGTGCCCCTGTGTCTCCTTTCAGTTTCTTGTCAGAACTGCCCAGTCACAGCCTTTGTGACCCATAGGGTCACAAAGCAAGAAAGCATGTCTGGAGCTCACGTTGCCCAGAGCTGATGTAATGAGGAGGGAGAGCAGGGGAAAATTGAGGCTGCAGTTTCAGAGACCCTAAATACTGCCAGATGCTGGACTGATGGGATAGCTAGTAAGAGCTGTAGTAGTAGACCTGGGAAGGGGGAAAAGGGGAGATTAATTTTTTTTTTCCCCTCAACCTGAGAACCCTACAGGTTTTCAAAGACAGGCATGGACCCCACGCATATTTAAAATATAACTTGCTACTGTACTTAAAACATTTTGTTGGTCAGTTTTTTCAAGATACCAAGATTGTGCATGTGATATTAGCTTTCATTATCCACAAACTTCAAAAAAGCTGTTTTGGATTAATTCTCTTTTTGCCCAAATTGAAGTGAGACACGGTAATACGTAACACTACGTAATTTATATTTTCTTTTTCGTCAGTTAAGACAGTGTTGTTTTTCAAGTGAAATGCAAGACTGTTAATCTTTTTGAAAGATTTGTTTGCTTGTGAATAGGGAAAATACCCTGTAAAATGGATACTGAGTTTCAATCTTGGCCATGCTGATTTGTGTGGGATCAAGATAATGAGCCTCAGCTCTGTCCTGTTGGGAGCTGGTTATAGTATAAAAATGTTATAAGATCCTTCAAGAGTAAGTAGGGTGCTCCTCCTCCCTTGTAAATGTTTCAAAGGTACCAGTCACTGCTGGCTTTGATCATTGCCAACATTTGAAATCTTGTCATTCCCATGTTGTTACGGTATCTTTTTGTTAGATGTTAATTTTCCTCTATATGGAAGAGCTGCTGCATATAGTAGTTTTTTTGACCTTACTTTTTGCCCTCCAAAATGGCATTTGTAGATGAGTTATGAGGATGATTTTTAAGTAAGATTCTATAATTGTGTTAGCTGACGTAAAAGTTTCGATTGTTGGCTTAAATGTTTGCAAGAAGACACTCAAGGCTGCCAATAACTTTGCAGATACAAGCCTTGTTTAGCCCACCTTAGTTTCCTCATAAGTAATACTAACACTAATTTCTTAACGGCATGTTGTGAAAATAATGAGAAACTTCTATATTATGCATACAGGACCAAGAAAGTAAAGCTCCAGTGTCAAACCAAAAGGATTAAGGCAATCCCAAGGGAGTAAACTGAAGCTGCAGAAAAACATAGCCCAGATGGTACCTGCCATGCCTTTGGTAATAGGGAGCAGTGCCCAGAATGTCTGCAATGTTGAGGTTGTGCTGTCTTGGTGCTTTGAAAGCTGTTCACTCATGGCTAGGGGGGTTTCTGTCTTTGTACTCCGGCAGGATTTCCGGGATGCTGTGGCGCATGCCTCTAGGCAGCTTGGAAAGCCAGTGATTGAGGACAGAATCCTGAATCAGATCCTCTATTACCTACCTCAGCTCTACGAACTCAATCGGGACCTCCTGAGGGAACTAGAAGAGCGATTATCTCACTGGTGACTATCAATAAAAGGGATTCCACTCCTTTGATGTTGAAATTTTTCTGGGGGGCTTATGTGACTTCATGTGATCATGGTTTGACTCTTGTTTGTGTTCCAGGTAACTTACTAAATGTCAGAATTTACTTTAAAGTACGGGAGATTATTTTTCAATTAGATGTGATTTTGTGCCATTTAGATGCATCCCAAAAGGTCCAGAAGGCATGCCAATATGTTTTTGTAGCCATCACAGTTTTTATTTGAAATTTCATTTTTAACTGAAAGTTCTGGTCCCTGCATGAGCATAAGTACACTGATTTCACTGGGGAAAAAGGAGGCTGTTCTGAAGATTGGTTTGCATTTTAGAGACAGTTTAGATCTACTGATCAGGCACAGCACTGATGGACAGCCACAATCCCCTTGAAGACCATTCTCAGTTACCACTGGTGGGTGAAGCTATACAAAACCTACTGACAAAGGCACAGCAATGGGTAAAGACTTTCCTCACCTTGAACTAAAGTGTTCAAACAGTTCAAGACCATTTTTAGAATACTGTACAGTAAGTGGTTGTCATCTAACACTAGTGTTGGTGTGTGCTTAATAAGGTTTTTCAGAATAGCAACTGAGATGGGTGCCTATCTGCTGTAAGCTTTTGTTCAGAACATAAATTAGCACATCTTACTCTGAAAGAGAGATGTTTTGCTGTAAGGTTGGGATGTATGCTATTTTTAGCTCTAATTGCATCTTTTTTGTTTCTAGGCTTGAGCATCAAAGAATTGCTGATATATTTGTTAAAAAGGGTCCCTACCTAAAGATGTATTCAACTTACATCAAAGAATTTGATAAAAATGTTGCATTATTAGATGAACAGTGTAAGAAGAATGCAGGATTTGCATCAGTAGTCAAAGACTTTGAGGTGTTGTATTCTTTTTTAAGACATATCCTGTTTTGTGACTTCTTAGCAGTTGTGATCCTCCACTGGGCTTTAGAAACTGTTCTTAATTTGTTTGTATTTTGATGGTGGGGTTTTTTTCCTGTAGTCTTGGCTTAAGACAGGAAGAAGACAAGGCCTTTTGAAGGACTCTGTTTTTCAGATGCTGATTATTTTGAGTGCAAACTTAAGATAATTAGCATTTTTGAAGCATGGATCTTTTAATTCTGTTTTGTCTTTAGAGGTGTGGATTAATTAAAACTTCTGCAGTGAGCACTCCTGTTTTCTCTGCCTTCTTGCCTAATGGACACTGACAGTGATCACAAAGGAGCATGTTGCCCTTGCTGTCCTGTTTCCTTTATTTCTGGGAAGCTTCACCTCTCTTCCCCCTAGGTCAAAGCACCTGTTTTAAATCTACAGAATATGAGTGTTTACTTGTTTGCATGCAGTCTTCCACATGGAAATGTTTGCTCTGTAGTGTGGTGCTTAACACTGTGGCAGTAGCACTTTTCAGAGAGAAAAAGCTTATCCAGTATAATCAGTGGTTGTTTGTAGGCATGTTTTCTTTTGCTGGAACCTTTGACTGCTGTGGAATTGTTATTTATTTTGGGTCTTTGTTTCAGATGAGCCCCCGCTGTGCTAGTCTGGCCCTCAAGCACTATCTGCTCAAGCCGGTTCAGAGGATTCCCCAATACAGGCTCCTGTTGACAGGTACCGTCAAGCTTTTTGCAAGCTTAAGAAGCCAGTCTTTACATGCCCCAGGACACCTGACTTCAGACAGCTATATCCATCTGTAAAGTCTGACTTCAGATATGTGAGGCGTTTTTCAAACATGTCGCAATATGTGAAGCTCTTTTTAAAACATGCCATGGGTTTAGAGGCTTTTCTTGCCAATATTGATTGTAGTAAGATACACAAGCAAGGTCCTAATGTTTCCAGCACTGTGGTGTGTTCTGATGGTAGATTCAACAGTACATAGCAAACATGAAACCTGTGATGGTTTTTACTTGAATCTGTGGTAAGAGAAGCCTGTAATTTCCTCAAAGGGCTGGAATGCTTCTGTTCTGCTTTAAGTTTTTCTTTCNCTCTCTCTTTTTTTTTTTTTTTTTTGGTGAGGGGGGCAATGGGGGTTTAACAAATAAAAAAGACAGTGTGGAAAATTGAAGCAAGGAGAAGAAAGATATCTATGCAGCTGTGAACTTCTGTAAGTAGCTTCTCCATTTCTCCCCCACCCAGGTGTTTTGTCTGTAAAATCCATTCTCTTATAGAGGCAAAACACATGTTTTTAATGCACACCAGTAAGTGCTTAAGACTTGCTACCAGAGCCAGCTGAAGAGCTGATTTGGAGCTGGGAAATCTGGCTCTGTACCCTGCTCTGGCACTGGTGTGTTTGGGTGGCCTTGAGCAGGTCATCTCCACGATGCAGTGGGGTTTTCCATCTGTAAAGGGAGGGCAGTGACACAGGCCTCCTTTGTGAAGTATTTTGAGATGTGTTTGTTGTAAGAGGGGGATGGCTCCTGTAAGGATTTGGAAATACTTAAGGCATTGTTTTTGAGAGCCATTGCTTCTTGATGAGCAATATAAAAATAGCCTCTGTTTATGTAGTAACTGCAAAATAAAATGCTCAGTGACCTTTTTTTTTTGGCTCTGTAGCAGCTCACTGGCATTTCCCCAGCATGTACTTAGACTAGTGATTGTGAGAAATGACACTCACTTTCAAAAATTTCAAAGGTTTATTAAACCTTAACAAAATACAACAAAGGACTGAGTAAGGCAAAATTGCAGCATGGAGAGCACGGAACTAATCTGCCATGTGCTCACCCACAAAATGGCTGCTCTGCCTTTTATACCTTTGGTGTTGTATCAGGTAACCCTGTTCCCTCCCAAAGTCTGCCAATCAATCCTTCTTTACTGTCCATTGGTGGAGATCACTTTCTTGCAACTTGATTAGAGGTCTGGTGTTGCCATGCTGCACCCCCTAGTAACAAACCTACCCTCTCTCAAATGTCCCATGCCAAGGGCACAGGTACATGCCCTCCCTCCACGTGTCCCAACTACGAAAGCTGTCCCTTGGCAACCATACAGGGGGAAAGGGGACTATGGAGAGAACAGAGGACGTTCAAACAACAAATCAGGGTAACTTCACTATACATTGATAAAACTTCTCCTAACATACACACAATATTCATCCCTTAATTGCGTGAGCCAGCCGTCACATTACCCATCTATGGCATGATGCTCTGGCAGATTCAGACTTAAGTTTTATGCAGCAGTTACTGAGTTATTAACATTGACTTTTTCATTTTAATCATCTCATTAAACTCAAGGTGTTGAAAAAAGGGGGAAAACTCTTATTAATTGTTATACTCTGTAGTGGAGAATCTTAATGACGCTTAACTGATTACATCAACCCATAAAAAGGCATTTGGGGACTTGGTTTATTTTAAAAGGATACTCACTTAGGGCATGATATACTTTGTTATACACTTGAAAATCAGTGGGACCTTGGGTAAGTTCTAAGGTTTTAATTGAGACAGTTTACTTGAATAGAGGATCATAATGAAGTAAATGCCACTGACAATATACACAGAAGAGCAAGAGATGTCAGGGATGCGTGGCACTGAAACAAAACTGAGATGTTAAAGGGGAATTCCTTGTGATGATTATCTGTCACTGTGGCTGGGACAGACTGTTTTAGACCTGAAAAAAGCCTCATCCTTGGCTGATGTGGGTTATTGTGAGTATCCCCAGTCTGCAGACCTTACTGTGGCTGCCTGGCTTTAAATACACCTGCAAATGCTGCTGAAAGGAATGGGATTGCCATGCTGGCAGCAAATTCAAAAATGTAATTTTCTCTTGTTCTGTGTGAATAATAAAAGAGATCAGGCCAAGAATTTAATTATGCTGGAGCTGGAGAGTGATGTTTTGGATCTGTTTCATTTTCAGCCTGTTCAGTCTTTCATGCGTGTATGTTGCCCTTGAGTTCTGACTCTTCCATGTCTCAGTGGATGACCCATCTGCTTAGTTACCTTCCAACAGCTCTGTGTAATATTGAGCAATACCTCTATAAACTTGTGCTATATGAACATCTGGAGGACATGAAAAACATTTCCATCTTCTGTTGCAGTGGGTAGGATGTAGTGATGGAGCAGCAGCTGCCTAGGCCAAAGATGGGGGGAAGGGGGATGGGGATCTGTGGGGAGGAGGGCGAGAGCAGAAGAATGAAAATAATCCAGGAAACAAAGCTGTCAGGCCCGAGTCAGCAGGGATTTCTTCCTATTTAGGTGTTCTGTGTCAGTGGGACAGCTTTGTACTGGTAACTGCTGCTGCTGGGTCACAAGATTATTGCAGTGCTTTGAAGTGGAATTACTTTTGTGCTAACAAAGGCCAGGAGCAGGTGGATTCCTAAATTGGCCAAGGAGACATGCAGCTCAGTACCATTTCTGTTTAATTATACAGCTTCTTCAGTCCAGTAAGTGGACTTCCACTGCTTCACATACTGGCCCTGAGTGCTGTACAGTAAATATTAGATAGCTTATGGGGGAGGTTAATCAGAGGCCTTCATTTCTGAGAGAAATGAAGGAGAGGTGATTCTCTTCCCCCAAAAACCTCTATTTTGAGTAGATGACTTGACACTGTGCAATATGAACAGGCTCTTGATTGTCATAGGATAAGCCTCTCTCCTCTTTTTCACAGCATAAGGCTGGCAGAGAGTGTCTTTTATTATCCTTAACTGGGTTATAGTGAGGGGAGGCTGAGTGGGATGAAAAATTAGCCTTCTTGCACTCTGTGGCTTTGCAGTTGAAAATAGAGTTGTCAGACTCAAGGCCAGTTACATGTTGTGGAACAATTGCTTTGAGTTTAAATTAATTACATTAGACAACCCAAGACAAAAAGTAGTTAATGACACAGAAGATAATTTAAGCAGAAGTGATAGCCACGGCCCCCAGCAAGAATTGGGAGCTGCTGTCAGGTAGAAGTAAGCATACAGAAATTTTCATCACAAAAACAGTACTTTTATGTTTATTTTTGTTGTGCTTTGGGGTATCCAGCAGAATTAAGAATTTCTGAAGGTACGATTAAAGGTCTTTCTAGTCTGAATAATGAAAGCTCATTTCCGAGGGTATTTTTTTTTTTTTGCAAAGACATTAGATGCCATTTCAGCTTAATATTCTCATCTAGCAATACTTCTGCAAAAATTTTACTGCAACATTTTTCATGTGTGTGAAATCAGCTTGTCTGTATAGTTTATGCCAGTACCTCCAGAAAGCTGTTGTAAGCACAGAATTTCCAGTATGTATTCACAGAAGAGACTAAAAATATCTGTTCTGCTGCTTCTCTGAAGATGAGTTTTAGCTGTGAACTGAGGTCTGCTTACTAGATAAAGAGAGTACTAAGATGAAAATTACCTGTTTTTCACTTCCAGGATTTTACAGTTGTTTTATTGGCTGCTGTAAGACAAAGGCTGCCTTCTGTTTTAAATACCTAATTTTAAATGAATGCAGTAATGTTAAAATCTTGATTTTACCTCTTCTGTTCTCTGATTATATAATTTAAAATGCTAGAAAAGCCCATCCAGAAACAGGTTTGAGTGGTGGTGTTTTGGGAAGCATGTTATAAAGCATGAATATGCCAAGAAGTAATTAGTTCCCATCTTGGGTCTCTGGTTTTATATTTCCACTGCAATTACTTTGGATGTTAAATTGGATGTCTTCATGTACTGGGGCAGTGTCTTAGAGTGCCAGCTGTACATTTGCAGATGAGGAAATTATACCCACCTTACCTCTTGTTCTCAGCCTCTAGAGGTGAGTGTGTGGTTTGGGAGCCTTACTTCAGTATGAACTAGAGGGACTCATTTTTTGTACTGGGAGATTCCCATTGGAGTCTTTTGTGCTGGCCCCAGTGAAGATCAAGCTGCAATTGTAAAACTTTAAATTTGTTGGCTTAATGGTGGAGTCCAAGGGTGCTCTGCCTCATCAACATGGCACAGCTCCAATGTGAGAGACCAACCATTCACAGGCAGGGCAGGAGAGGGCAGCTGGTGTTGTATTTATGACAGGTTAAACCAAATTAACCCAGTGTGAACTCTTCTCAGTTCCTTTCAAAATATCTCCTGTTAATGTTTTTCCCCCCTCATACAAGCCTTTTACCAGAATAACCCAAGGTGAAGCAAGAATAACTTTGTTGGTTTTTTTTTTAATGGAATATATGGCTACCTAAATATTGCATTAGAATGGCTGGTAGCTACTACATCACGAGATTTTGAGGGACATGAAGGATGCAATATTGATGTAGTACTGCAGAAGTTTTGGTGCCAGGTCAGACTTGTCTTAAAAGATCACGTTAACCAAAGCCTGCTAATGATCAGGCAGAACTCTGAGGAGAGCAGAAAGCTGTGAGTGTTCCCATGGCCCAGCCTATCATGCTTCCCAGAGCTCCCTCCCTGCCTCCCAGCCGGTTCCTCTTCCTGCACCCCAACCTGCTCTTCATGCTTCTCCCTTGGATCCTCCCTTAGCTCTCTGCCAAACAATAAAATGTCAGTGCCAAATGTTTCTCTTCCTGCAGTTCTGTTTTTCTCAAAGCTTTAATTAACTGTGACAAGTTCTCTCACTCTTCGTAGCAGTTCTACTGCAGAAACATGTTTCATAATTCCCTTTTAATTTTGTGCATAAGGAAAAGATTACAATGCACTGAATGGTCTCTGAGGGGCACGCATGAAGCAAGACATCTTATGAAGACAGGAACAATTGGCTCCTCATCCTTTTTGAATGAAAGAATGAATTTGGGTAGGGCAAGCATATGGGAGTTGAATTATTTCACTCCTACATGAAGCTTGTACAACTGAGAAGCTAAAATTGAATTCTTGCTCCATTACATGTAATTAGTTTTCATTAGATCTGCCAGAATATTAATACTTCACCTAAAAGGTAATTATAAACCAGTATTTGTTGCTTTTATCAATCTAATATATATCTTTCAGAATGTTTCTGTTTTGGTTTCTTTTCATTTTAAGGAGGTCAAAGCTTATAAAGATAGATGGTTGAAGTTTTACTGAGGATATATAATCTTTGACAGGGTATTGCACTTTTTGATGAACTAGGCACTCAACTGGTGAATGGAAACTCGAGGGGGATGTTTTCTTGTATAGTCATACATTTGGAGTTAATTTTAGCAAAGTAAAATAGATTTTAAAACTACCAAGACGTCACTGGATCGAGGGTGCCATCTCGTGGTTGAATTATGTGTCATTGAAAACAGAAAATGCCTATTGAGGGAAGTCTATTGTTTTTATTACTGAAAAATATTAATCAATATCAGATCTTCTGTAATGGACTATTTTTTAATTAGCTCCTATAGACTAGTTTAGGTGTTCAGACAAATATCTATAGTCTTCAAAAATTTTTGCATCAGCTTAAATGTAGAGATTGCAAGTAATCTACTATTTTTTCACTTGCTTTTTTTCTGGAATAATGTATGCAATATATCGCTTTTCACTGGAGAAGACCACTGTTTCAGTAACCTGTCTCTTTGCTGATATACTTCCATTATGGAAATGCTAGTTTTCATTTGATTATTACCTTGACAGATTTAAAGGATGATGTAGTAGATCTTTGTTGATTAAGTAGTAGATCTGAACAGCTGATTTCTGGTGTTGTTTATTTATTTAACAAAACTGTCTCTATGTTGTTTTTTTCTTTATACAGATTATTTAAAGAATCTTTTAGAAGAATCTGCAGACTATAGGGATACTCAAGGTAAATGTCTCTTTAAAGAAATAATAGCTTATTTACCAATGTTTTCAGATTTTAAATGCAAAGTGCTAAGTAATGGAAATGTTTTCTATTTAGTTCCGAAGTGTCTCAGCAGAGATAGTAAGAGATTGCAAGCTCGTGTTTCAAGAAGGTTTGGAGCTGATAGTCATATCAGCTCACACTTGAGTTGAAACCAAGAGATAAGAGTGAAGTTCCACAGGCAGTTTAAACATGTATTTTAGGCACTGCCATTGGAATAGACAGTCCCTTGCATCTGTAGACCTTTAATAGGCAGCCTGCTCTGTCCAACTATGAGCCTTTCTGGCCTCCTCCTCTCTCTTTGTGCTGGCACAAGCATCCATGTGGTAGAAGTGAGCAAGATCAAGGAGCTGCCATGGGTAACATTTAACTTGAGGAGTTCTTCAGTTTGACTTATCAGAAGCTGTGCAAACTCAAGTTCCTTAAAAAGGCTTGCCTGCATGTGGGGAGAAAGGTGATCAGAGAAAATGAGAAGTAGTTGGTGGTGGAGAGGACAGGACCATGCATTTCATAGTAGTGCAGGATTAAGATGGTTTTACTCAAGCGTATCAATGCAATGCACATTCAGGCTGTTTCCTTCTTCAGAGTGTGTCTCAGCAGTGCAAAAAATGCTCCCAGTTGATGTTTCCATTTAGTTTGCATGAAATCCTGTCAGATTTGTGCAAGTCCCTTACTTTTAGAAGGCATGTGCAGATCTAGTTGATTGAACTTCAATAAATGAATACCTTCAATGTACTGAGCCAAGTTTGCTTTGTCTGCTGGTACAATGCCATGAAATATGAGTAAATACATTTCTTAGGACATTTAGACATACTTGAGTATGTTGAAGATACAAGCCAAAAATATTTTAATTGATGGCTCTTCAAGAGATAGATAAGTTCATCTTGCACTTCTTATGGCTTTGAACAAAATAATACTTGCATTGCATGTTAAATAGTTGACCACTTGAAAAAAGAGCTACCTAAATATATACTTCACTTTTTTTGTGGTTTCTCCGGCTTCTCGGTTTTTTGGAGTTATATCTTTCGCAGTGTCTTTCTCTCCCTTTTTATATCAAAGATAGAAGCTGAAGCTAAGCTGTAACAACAATTAAGAGTTAATTTGCCATTTGACATATATGTTAGTCCATCTTAGAACTTGGGTAAGAAAAGAAAATCTAATCTTCTGTCACCAAGATCTTTCTTGTAATAATTAAGCCTGACTTACTTCTGACTTTCCTCTAAGTCCACTGCAGGGCCTGGGATTTAAGGGGAGGAGTAGAGAGGGAGACTAGGTTTGGTTGTGATTAGTACTCTTGGAAAAAAACCCAAATAGCACAATTCTTCTTGCTGACCTTCATTTGAATACATTACTTCAGCTAAGTGGTATAAGTGGAATGCTCTTCCCTGCCAAAAAGCACTTTGTTTATGGACCTTGACCCTATAGATTATTTTATGTTGTTGTTTAGATTCATTTAGTCTTGGCTGTATAAATAGTCCTGAGATCCTGGTACTTTCCCTTCAATAGCTAGAAAATTTTATAATTTTCTCTAAAATTCTTAAATCTTTCTTGAAGTCAATGAACACAGTTTTAAGGTTTTAATATATATATGGTAACTGAGAGATGAAGGAAAGTATAACAGAGAGTAAAGGTACTCATTCCTATCTTCATACATTTCCCTTCATCTTCTTTCACATGGGTGGGAGCTGGGGAGAGTTTTGCCTGAAGCAGCTCCAACATTTCCTAGAAAGAGACCACCAGCTACAGTTCAGCTGGCTTGCTTGATACCATGACATCTTTATCTAAACTTAAATTTTGATCCAATTTAAAATACATAGCTTGATATGTGCTGTGTATTTTAGCTGTTTGACTCTGTGCTGGCTTTTCCTTGGCTCATGACAATCTTTTACAAAAATTCTCCTTCCATTGACTTAGGAGGAGCTTTCTGTTCATGTCTGTTTAATTTCTTACATGGCTTCATGACCTTCTGAACCTTTCAGTTCAGAAAGCTCTGTATTTTAATATACTTCCTTTCCAAATATGAATCAACAACAAGGGAAGTATATGAATTCTGCAGTACTAATACTCTAATGATTATCTAGGAAAAAGCTCCAAGGCCTTGGTTTTACCTGGTTTGATAGGCTTCTCTGTGGACTTTTAAACCAAATTTATTTCTTTCTTTGAAGTGTTTGACTGTAATTCACTTACTCAGAAAGTGCTAAGTGCTTTCAAGACTACATTTCATCAGAACAGTTGTTCTAGTTTTCTGTGAAGTGTCTTTTTTCTGCTTAAGTAAATTGCAGGCTTTTGGATAAGATCCTTATATGGGAGGGATCCTTGGACTGAACACTCAGCGTGTTCCCATAATCATTTTATATAACTGCTTTTTGCACTTACACCTTAGGATATTTTACAGTTGAGTTTCTGGTTATTAAATATCAGTACTTAATAAAATTGCTCATATTTTGTAACTTTTTTTCCCAAAGATTTATTTTTCTTTCGGTATTACAAGTTCGAAATTTAGAAATTTGAACTTTACTGTTATTTTGAGGGGCAGCAAAACTAAAGGCAGAAGACAGAAATGGCAAAGGTTTATAAAATTTTTCTAGGTAGTCTTCCATGAATGGCAGTGATGGCATTTAAGTAAAATGGCAAAACTTAGTCCCTACAGAGTCTCTGTTAAAATGTTGTTAACTTTTCCATTGTAAGTATGGTAAGTAATTTGTTGTGTGAGAAACTGGAATTTAATTTGGCCTGTGGATTGTTTTGAGTAGCTGTAAGAAATGACACTGTTGGTTGAAGCAATGACTTGCTAGGGCATACTTATTAAACCATGATCCAGAGGCCCTGGGATTTTTGGGAAGTGCTCCTGAATGCAGTGACTTTACAATAAGATCCTTCAATCTCGGAATGATGCAGAAATGCAGTATGGTATCTCTGCTTTAAATTATACCAATGCTAACTGGTCTGTATAACCAAAACGTAATTCCTTCATCTTTCAGATGCTTTAGCTGTTGTCATAGAAGTTGCAAACCATGCTAATGACATCATGAAGCAGGGAGTAAGTATTATGCTTTATGAAGCTGGTTGATTAAAGCGCTCTCTCTCACTCTCTCCCCTGCTCGCTCTTGCTCTCTCTCTTTCTCTTTCTCCCTTTTCTGGTTCCTTAAAAAAAAATCATGAATGCAAGGTGTTGGAGGTTGGGTATTGTTTCTATTGTGTTAGTTGAATTTTTTCCACTAAGTTGTTAGGTAACTAATTGCTGAGTACTTAACCAAAACAATAGGGTGGCCAAGCAAAAGTTTCAGAACTGATATTTTCTGATAATGGGCCATTAACGCTCACCAATGACCTGAGACATTACATCATCCCATTGGGAGATGCTCCACCCAGCTGGGGGGACCCAAGGTTCCTACCTAGATAAAAAGGGGAGACCTAAGAACAGCAGGACTTCCTGTTTCCACTGGATTCCCAGAGGAAGACTGGACCCATCTTGTCACCACTGGACTTTCTTCAGGACCATCTCTACTCCACAAGACTGTGTCTGTTACTCCAGAAGGATTCATCTGGACTGCATCTAACACCCTGACCAACAGGGTCACATCCCTGACCCTGTCAGGATTTTCTGAGTTCTTTTGTTCATTTTACTTGCATGTTTATTTCATTTTCTGTACTACTACATTTGTATTTTTAGTATTCCCATTAAAGGACTGTTACTCCTATTCCCAGAGCTTTGCCTCAGAGCCCCCAATTGCAAAATTATAATAGTTTGAGGGAGGGGTTTACATTCTCTATTCAAAGGGAACTTCCAGCTTTTTGCTGGCAGATACCTATCCTTTCAAAACCAGAACACAAAGGCAAGTACCTACCTTCTGCTTTTTTCCCCTCACAGGATAACTTTCAGAAACTCATGCAGATCCAATACAGTTTAAATGGACACCATGAGATCGTACAGCCAGGAAGGGTAAGTGCCCCACATGGCATTAAGCAGATGGCAGTAAAAGTGAAGATGCTATGCAATCATAGATTGGCACTGGAATATACCAAGAAGAAAATTTGTCCATTGCTTCATTATTAGGTTCTAACAGTCAAATGAATACTGCTGCTCCTTATCTGTAGGGTTTTTTTTAGACATTTATCTGACACAAACTTAGAATTTTTTGAATATGATTCCTTGCCAGATCTTGTAGGCAGGTTTTAGTCCTCAAAAATGGTATGAATGCTACCCTGTACCATTTCTATATTTCTCATGGTTTCACATGCATATATTTCTATATTTCACATGCATATATTTCAACCCTATATTTCTCATGGGTTCACATGCAGCATGGAAAACTAATGCAGTCATCCACGCTCATTTTTAGAGAAACCTAAGGATAAACAGTTTTTCTCAGAAAGGGAACTATGTATCTCAAAACTTGTGCAGCACTTCTAGTGTAGTAATAATAATAATAATGATAATACTTATAAAAAATTCAGCTCATTTGTATGGCTTGTGCCCTAAAAAGCTAAGTTTTGCATTTCTTGTTTTAATGCACTAGGTCTTTTTGAAAGAGGGGACACTGATGAAGCTATCACGGAAGGTCATGCAGCCAAGAATGTTTTTTCTGGTAAGATGCTATCCATTATTTTGCATTGTGCCTTATCCTTGTGTAGTTTTTAGTGGTTAAAACATTACACTGCAAATATAACTAAAAACTGCAGGTAGTAGAAAAAACACTAATTGTTGCTGTTCTATTCAGTCAATTCTAATGTAGATATATTATCTGTGGCATATGCACTAATTCTAATGGAAAACCATTTCTCACTAAAATGTACTATTTTGAACAATGCTCATTTAAAATCTGAGAGTTTCATGAGAAGACATTATCTGTGGTACTGTGTAAGATAGCAGAATTATTCCATCCCTCTTAGCTGTACCAGATCTTAAAACTTAGAACTCTTGTTGCTGCTACTGTACTCTTCCCTCCTTTCCTTCCTCCCATCTTCCTCTTCCTTCCCCCTGCTTGCCCTCCTCTCTCCTTCCCCTTGTAGGAGCCCACATGCATCCTGAGCAGAGCACTGGGTGGAAGTTAAGTACTGGGTTCTCTTCCTGTCTCTGCTACTGCTTTGTTTTGAAACTTCTGTGCATCTCTGAAGTTTCTGTTTCCACTTGAACCTTTTGTTTATCTCTGCTATTTAGACAATAAAGCAGCTGTTATCATGTAATTTATGGCATTACTGGTCCACAGTCCTGGCTACATTCTGTCTTGTAGTTATTTTAATATGAAGAAATACTTTCCCAGGGAGTCCTGGAGTGTGTATTATACCAGTTATGGAAATACTCTCAAAAATGTGGTGGTATCTCAAGCTTCACAAATCAGATATTGCTCATTTCAGTATCTCTATCTTGCATTTTCTCTGTTTTGTTTTATCAGGCAAGGAGTTTATTTAGTTTGGGGGTTTTGTTCGATAGAAATGGTACAGGGTAGCATTCATACCATTAGACAGTGATTTTTCCATTTATCATGTTGTGAAAATTTAGTAATCATTTGAACCATATGGTTATTTTGCAAAGAACTGCATAGTAAAGACTTATGAGACATTTCAGGTTTTGGTATTTGTTTATGTGTAGTAAATGTTGGGATCCATGTGTTGAACAGCACAGAAAATAAAAAAAAATCTTAGTTACTTTTCAGTAAGTGCACTCTACGAATCCAAGTCTGTTTGAACCAAAAATAAAAAGTAGATGCACTGTAAACTGGTAAAATTCACAAGGTATGGTTAAGTTTGTCCTTATAAATTGCTAATCCATTCTGCTATCTCCTAGTTTCTGGATTGCTTTAATTTGTTTGAATGGTTAATTCTAATATCCTTCTAAAGTAGTTTGCTATATTATATACCTGTGTATAATAATAATAATAATAGCAACAAGAAACTTCTTTTCCCTTTTGACAGCCTGTTCTTTGACATCTGTGTACTGTTTACTCATATGCCAAATGTATATTTACACAAGGAGGATATAAATAGATACCTATTGTTACCTAAATTCATACATAAAAATGTTTCTTGGATTCTAAGCGGAATAATAGGACATAGAGGATACACTTCTGGACAGTTATCTCAGTGCTGTAGAAGTTCTGTACTTCAAGTAAAATGCATCTGAAATTATCTGTCTTTTAACAAACTTTAGTCAGTAAAAAGCATTCTGTATTACAGTTCAATGATGCCCTGTTGTATACTACACCAGTTCAGTCAGGGATGTATAAACTCAACAACATGCTGTCATTGGCTGGAATGAAGGTGAGTCCCTTGTTAAAGTGAGCCTTTCTCCAAATCTACCTAAACTCAGGCCTTCAAATTTTGAAAACGCAACTGTGTTTACTGTTGGCAAGAGATATTAAATATGCTCTTGTTCCAGAGCAGTCCTATAGGCTTAGTTTATTTTGCATAATGTGGCCTGTGGGATTGCTGTCTAGGTTTCCCTAAATATTCTGTTGCCTCAGGATCATCTTGGCTGCATTTCACCCAGTGTTGTACTACTCTGGAACAGTCTGCCAACTTATTTTTTGTACTGTATTTTGTTTAGACTGCCTCACTTTTGCCTTTTAACTGCTTTTAATTGCTGACACCCAGAGATTAGGCATCTTTGCCTGATAAGATCCTGGTGGATCAGTTCTCTGTGGTTTATAGAGATTTGCTAACTATGAGAGAAGATACAGCTTTTCTCCTTGAGCCCTTGGGAAAAGCATCAAAGTTAAGCCTTGAGCTCTGCTGGGTAATGATAAGGGACGTGCATGCCCTATAATGATTCAGTCACTGACATGACAGTTAATGGGAACAACAAATCATTGCCTTGGGAATCGTTGTCTCCAGTCCTGTCAGAAAAAATCACCAAGTCCAGTTGCAGTGCCCTGGACTGCAACTGGATCTGGCACTCAGGTCCAAAGTTTTTCAAGCAGAGCTACAAAATCTCTTTTGCCAGTAAATGTCTTGCAGTGGTTCAGACCCACACTTGACTTCTAAGCCTTATGTTTGAAATTTGGTAGCTCAGAAGAATCAACAGGGTAGTGCAGCCCTTGCCTGCTCTGGAGTACACCAGTGGGCTCTATCTCATCCTGCAGCAGCAGCACCTTTTTTTTTGTCCAGTTGCAGGAGGTGCTGAGGGGGCAGCGTGACTGGGCATGTGTGGAAGGTGTCTGACAGCTCTTGAGATTCATTCCCCTGTACATCTCCAGTGTTTGTATGAGGGCCAGTGAAATAAAAGGATGGGCTGCATGTAATCTTAGTGTAGCTGGGCCCTTTGGACTAGTATATGATTTCCTGGTTCTTAATATGTTCCCTCCAGTGTTCCCCTTCTGCAATAAAAATGTAAGAGATTTTACAGGAATTAAAGCAATGACAAAAGTACCATTTCAGTCTGAATGTGAAGTTTTCTCTCTCGGCTGAAGGTTAAGAAGCCAACCCAGGAAGCTTATCAGAATGAACTGAACATTGAAAGTGTAGAGAGATCCTTCATTCTTTCAGCGAGGTAAGTCTTTTAAATAAACAATGATTGTAAAACTATGTATTTTCTAAAAGGCCACACAAGCTTTTTAGAGCTTGTTTTGTGCTTAATGTAATGAAAAGTTACTCTTGGCTAGAGTGATTACAGAATAGAGGGAATCAGTAAATCAGAGTGAATAAAACCATTGCTTGGTTCTTCTTTTTTATCTTAGCTACACCTTCAGAAACTTCAAGTAAATTAAAATACTACCCTTGCACTGCCTTTCCTTGAGAGAGTTTCAATTTAATTAATTTTAGGCTTTTTCAGTGGTTTTTTTTGTTCCTCTAAAGTTACTGATATGCTCTATGTTACCAAATTCTCTAAGTAACAGCAAAAGGATATACGGTCACTAAGCCCAGGCAGCTATGGTCACCTTCACTGAGATGCCTTTAGCAAAGGTCTGGTTTTGTGGATTGTTGTTTTTACAGTTGAAGTTTTATGTGTTCTGACATCTGTGACAGTGTTGATACCGATGAAGAAAGGCATGTTTTCTCTTTTATTTAGCAAAGCTGAGCAAGAGCAGACTGCTGCTTTTTGTGTGACCTTGTAAATAATGACATGAGAATGCACAAAGATAGCAGTATCTGTAGCTGAGGGGTAGACCAAGGTTAACATTGTCAAAGGCGCCAAAGGAAGTAGCTCAATTGTCAGAGCAGTAGTTATTTATAACAAGACACATGAAATGGGTAATTCTATATTTCTTCAACAAATTTAAACATGTCTTATAGGTCTTCTGCACACTGGGGAAAAATGCATTTCATAGTTTAGGGTATGGTTCTGCTCCAGTGTAATACAAACAGCTGTGTGCTGCTTAGGAGCACAGAGAGATGACTGGATGTCACACAGACACAGGAAGGCATTCAGGGGATGGCAGCAGGCAATGAGGATTTATCTCTGCTTGACTTGAAACAGCGTTTCACTTTGAATTCAGTTGTTTTAAAATTTGTAAAAGAATAATTGGAACTTCTGAAAACGTTATCATCTTAACATACAAGCTACCTATTTTCCACAGAACAGGATAGACTAGTCTTTTTGAAGAACTGATTAAGGGGTAGATTAAAAGCAACTCCTGGGAAAGATGTGCTGGTATAGGGGAAAACCCCTGTATATAATATGCATATCAAATTTGGCTTAGTTTGTTTTATGCTTTTGTCTTAACCTTGAAATTGCTGGAACCTCATGTTACCAGCTGAGGCTGCTACAATTTGCTTTTTTATTTTAGTGTTTTTGATGTTGCATCTTTGGGGAGCGTTCAGCTCTGTTACTTTTATACTTGCTGGGAGCCATGCGTGCACAGGAGCCCTAAGTTACACAGCAGGGACAGATGGAGGTTGCATTTATGTGGCATAAAGGAGGTGCTGGAGGCTCCAGATGTAAATTACAGTTTTCAGATTGTTTTCTGTCTGTCACCAGAACTGGGCCTGTTGTGGTGTAGGAGGGAAGCAATTGAAAAACACTACCAGCAACAGGTGTTTGCATATATTTTTCCCAATCAACTATGTTGTTCCTATTGGTAAATATTCTAAATGTGAAGAGAATTCATATCTTGTTAACCCAGGCTGCATCTTCCTTTAAATAATGCCTCATTCTTACAGCTTATCATATAAGTAATAAGTGGTTAAAAAAAAACAAAACCAAAAAACCTTAATTTCAAAACTGTTCAAATTAGTCTTAAAGACACTGGAGACAAATTTCACTGCTTTTGGTTTTTTTCAAATAATAAGCATTATGTGGAGTGTACACCAGAGATTCTGAAATGATCCTGGGAGCAGAGACGGGGAAGTGAAAAATGAAGCTGGTGAAAAATTGCTAGTAATAAAAAGCAGACCAGTTAATAACAAATAAAGATTAATGCCTAGACAAAAGTCTTGGTCACTTCAGGTTTAGTTTTACTTACTGCATTAGTATTCTGCTTTATCTAGTCTGGGTTGAGGTTTCAGTTTTCTTGGGATATCTACAGGAATGTGAATTGTTTTTCATAGTACAATGCAGTATTTTACTGGAAATCTCTTCATCAGAAAAACAAGTTAGTTCATCAGCATGGTACAGCACTGTACAAAAGTAAAGCTTTGGTCCTGGCAACAACAGTCATGCCAGCCTGATGTGGTCTGACCCCTCAATAAAGCTGATGAAGGCAGATAGAGCTGCATCTCTTCCTGTCCTACCTAAGGATGGTTAGGCAAGACTGGCTCAGCTGGGAGAGGTACCCTAATGCTCTGATCCTGAAAACAAGAGGACATGCTTCCCCAGTGCCCTCCTGGGGCCACTGAGCTGTTTACCTCCAGTGAGCAACTGGATGTGTGCCCCCAGCACATACATTTGCCAGTAGTAGCCATTTCTGAGGTTCTCTGTAATCCATTTGAGGCTTTCTACTGTGATGTTAATTCTTAAATAAATAAATAAAAATAATAAATGTTTTAAAAACCCAAGAAACTCCTGCAATTTTAGTAAACAAAATCACTTTTGGAAGGATGCAACAAATACTGGACCTGCAGCAGGGGAAGCAGTAGGGCTGGGCAGCTGTGGGGAAGGGCTGGAGTGACAGCGAAAGAAACTGCCAGTTTTGCTGCAGCAAACCATTACATTAATTCTGTTGCCAGTGGCACCACCTTACGTTCTGAAGGATTGTAAACAATCCTAAAGGCTATCACTAGCAAACCTACCAAGCATGAGGTTCCTGGTGAAATGTTACGGTGTAAGCCTGTAGCTCATCATGCAAGCCACTGTATACAGAGCAGTCCCCACATGATGGGGGTGGTGGTGTGTAATCTCCAAAACCTGTGACAACTTTCAATGTAATTAACTAATACAGTTACAAGAATCTAATTAAATGTAACCAGATCTTGAAAAAAGAAAAAGTTGCTTAGAGTTATGAATATTACATAGTTAATGCAAATCAGTTGTTCTTTCCAGATGAGGAAACAAAGGTAAATAGACTGAGCACAATGTTCCACTCAGAATGTGAGATGTTGGGACAGACACTAATGCATTGCTTTGCCCTTGCATGTATCTTATTTCCTCTCCTTTTGTTCTGATTTTATTGCTGTGTGTGCTAGATTTTTTTTTTCTTTTAGCTTGTGCATCACAAGTTTCCTGTATGTTTACTTTAGCAGATTTGTCCTCTCTGATTCTGTATAGTACTCAGTTTCATCCCATTCAATCCCCTATTCAAAATATTTTCCTTAAAGGTACAATGATAAAAGCTTCCAAATTCACCTACAAAACCATTAAATAATAATTGGCATTAGAAACCTCATTTGTGTAAGTCATTGCTCACCTTTTCCCTAACTTTCCTTTCCGTATATTTGTGTTCAATTTCTTGGTTTAAACAAATTAATTTATTGATACTAATAAAAAAAGTGGGGAATGGAAAAAAATGTTGGGAGTAGATTCTTGTTTAAATTTTAGAAGCCCTTTTTAAACTGGCATGGCATCTTGAACAGTCTAGCTGTTCCTCTGCTGCAAAACTGCTTCATCCTTCCTCAGAGTCTTCTCTGTGTTGCTGGCACAAGTAGTTGCTCAGCTGTGTAATGAACCTAGTCTGTAAATTGATCCAGAGGAAGGGTAGGTTAATGGCTTGCTTTAATATGATTTGTTTCCCAATTCAGCCCACTGCATAACTGTGTGTGTTCTGGCACAAGAGTGAAAATAAGATCTAGTGGCTGAGAGAAAGGATCGTAGGCTGCACTTTGCAGCAGGAGCAGCACATATTTATGAAGATGGTGGTGTGCCTATGGACAGAGGAGGTACTTTGGCACTGTACATAACCAGTATAGCTGCAGGATCCTGCTGCACCAGGTACTTCTTGTGCTCCTTGTGCCATGCCACTTCAGCCTAATGCTTTCCTTGCACTTGATTAGTGATCCACTAGCTGTGGAATAAAGAGATGGACTAAGCTTACCTGTCTCTTTGAGTCAGCTCATCCAATGGAAATGTTTGGGGGAAAAGAAATTATTTGAAAGTAGCATGACCTGGTAGGGGCAAATAGGAGCACAAGGCAGAAGAGTCACTATGTTTTTATCAGACAGAAGCTTAGAGTTTCACAGGTTGGGTATAACAAACTGCGCTCTGAGAGAGAAGGAAGTGGGGAGGAAAAACGCTTGTTGAAATTTCAGGTTGCCTTCAAGATGGAAGGCCCATGCCTTTTTTCTGGGAACATTATTTAAATAAGTACCATTCAGGCTATTCAAGTATCTGGGGAAGAGGGGGAAGTGATGATAGACAAGCCTTGAAAGAATCACAGGGATTTTGGAAGGATGGAAGGGAAGAGGGGAATCCACGTGACAACAACAGACAAAGAAATCTTTTTTAGTATTAGTCAACGTAAATAAATAACGCCATGCCAAAAGTTAAAAAATTATGACAATTGCAGTAGGAGCTGTAGATGTTTTATAAACTGAAATTGCAAGAGAGTTCCTCCAATGTGCAATAATGCTAGTGGAATTCTAATCAACACTTGCTTCTTAGAACATCAATAATAATAAACTGCTTTTGTGGGTTTTTACTCCAACAGTTCTGCGACAGAAAGAGATGAGTGGTTAGAAGCTATCTCCAAGTCAATTGAAGAATATACAAAAAAGAGAATCACATTTAATCCAAGCAAAAGTCTTGAAGAGGTATATCCCACCATTATTGTTCGTTTGTTCTCTTTCTGCATATAAAGTTTCCTGTCAGGTGCTTAGAGAAGCAAGAGGTATTCCATGACAAATAATAATGCAAGATGGTAAATAATTCAACAGATGGTAGAACAGAGTATTTCATAGTGTTATCTGCTTCATAAATTTAAAATTATTTTCTTCAAAAAAAGCCAAATCAGGTTTCACAGTTCTCACTGTAGCTTTGTGCACAGAAAGATGAAATCAAAAGGTTTTAAAATAAAGCAGCTATTGATCCAAGCAAGCTGGAAAGCTTGAAAGTCATTAAATGCATTTCTTTTGTCAGGCTTGCATTATAATGGTCACTGATGAAAGAGTAGATAACATTTAAGACCATGACAATTTATCAGAGAAGGCTTTCCAACACCATTAGCATTGTCCTATAATCACTGATGAATATTAGTGTTACTTGTCACTGAATGTAACGATATTTGTGCTTATGCTCTCTCAGGCAGATCCAGAGAAGCAGGAAGAAGATAGTCCTCTGGGATCAAAGGCTCCCATCTGGATCCCTGACACAAGAGCCACGATGTGCATGATCTGTACGAGCGAATTCACGCTGACATGGAGAAGGCACCACTGCAGGGCGTGCGGGAAGGTTGGGTGATTTTGTGGTTACCTTTTCAGTTGGTCATTCAAGTTCCTTGCGTGACATTCAGGTGGAGCCTTATCACCCCAACCGCTCTTCTAAGCTACCCTGCACGATGGCACAATTATGTGGGTTAGAACCAACATGCTTGGGGTAGTGGTCTGAGGCCTGGCTTGGGTTTTTTGGACAGGTGTTAGGACAGACCAGTGTTCAACCTTCAACATGCTGCATGTTAGTTGTTTTGCATTCTGGTTATTCTTATGGTTATTTTGTAATTACATAATACCCATGAATGTTAGCTGAAATGAAGAAGAATTTTCCTCACTAGTTTTCATAATATAAATAATGATTTTTGATTTTAAGTTAGTACCAACCTTCTTTATATTTTCAACCTTCTTTTATATTTTACACTTATGAAAGCTATATCTAATAAACTTTGTCTTTCTTGTCTTAATCCAATGGGAATACAAAATTAAAATGCAATGCAGTTGAGACATCTGTGTTGTAAAAAAATAATCAAGAGAGCAATAGCTTTTTAGCTATTTCAAAAAATTTTTGATTGAAACAAGTAAGCTTGTTCTGATTTTAATGGATCATTAATGTTGGTTTAGTGACTCCTAATTCACTGATTTTTTTAATATTTAAATTTTTATCATTTAGAGGAGGAAAGGACAACATGTTAAGCATAAAGGTATGGGAAAAAGCCAAGATCTTAAAACATTTGCACTGTAAAATAATGCCTATTTCAGGTTTTTATGGGTTTAAAAGTGCTGAATTGAATGTCTTTGGGTATTTGGTGATTTACAGGTGCACATCATGTACAATAATGCTTTTTTACCTGTTTCCCTCTGTTTCCAGATTGTCTGTCAAGCTTGTTCATCAAACAAACATGGCTTAGACTATATGAAAAACCAGCCAGCTAGAGTATGTGATCATTGCTTCAGGGAGCTACAAAAGCAGGGTAAATAAAAGCTTCACAAACTGTCTTATTTTTGGGCCTTTATAACATAGTATGTGTGTGCCTTATCTTTACTTCTGGGTTCAAGAACTTCATTCTGTTTGTGCCTGAAAAACAATAGGCACCTGAGATTCTAAGCCAAACAAGCTTCAGTGGAGCAAGCTAGGAAATGAATTTGCAATACATTGGCTCTTCCTTCCAGAAACATGTGTGCCTTTACCCTGTGGTAATGACACATAGCTTATCCTGCTTTCCTTTTGAGATAGCAAGTGTTCCATTGCTTTTCATTAATCACAGGGTACAAGTGTACATTAGAGTCCTTGCAGTTTATCCTGACCTCCCAGGGGTTCATGTGTGTGGTTACACTGTAACTTGTATGTCTGTAAACTTAATTTTTGCCAGCTAAGCTCCAGAGGTGGTGAAAGTTCTGGGGCTCTGTAGAGACATGCGCCTTAATCTTTCTGAAGCTGAGTCTCTTCAGGTCTATAAACTGGCCTCAAGCCTCAGCTCAGATGGAATTCAAGGATTTGGCATATCTGTATCTCAGTTCTGAAAGAAAACTCCTAACCATTGCCTAATGAGCACTGGCAATATGGAATTCCACATAAAATACCACAGCTAGGGCAGTTTTCATGGAAATGCTTTCAGAGAACGTGGTGCCTAGTGGAAAGTAATGGCTGGATAGCCTAATGGTAATAACCCTTGCTCAGAGAGGAGGTCCAGGGTCAGTGTCCTCATCCTGAGAAAATTCCAGTACATCTCTTTGAAGACGCTTCATATCATTCTGCAGAAACAGATGTAAAATCAGTGAAGCACCTCCCAGTGAGGTGGGAATCTAGTCCCATCTCACAAGACTTGCTGTGAATTAAGTCGAAATACTGGAGTATAAAGTACATGAATGAGCTGTAAACAGACTGAAAGAGCTTTCTGCCCTTCCTGTGGCAGAGGCTCTGGTGGGACACAAGCTCTCCGGGGTATTGGGAAATATGTGGTGCCTGGTTGTGGAATCCCTGCAGCCCCTTGATGTAGTACCTAGGATGTGGCCATGGCAGAACACACTATAGTCACCTGCCCAGCCTTAAGGTGCTCTGTACACAGTGGTTTGCCCCAGTTCCCCCCTCCATAATGCCATGGCCCCATGGTGTCTCCTTCCATTTGTGTCTTGCCCCCGGTGACTGGCCCTCTCTCACCTATAGGTCACTGCCCTTGTCCCGCCCCCATGCCCCAAGGCTGCTGAAACCTGTACTTAACCCCAAACCAAGAGGGTGTCCTCCTCTTGGTGCTGGAGACTTCAGCATCTGCAAATAAACCTGGCTGGAACTGATCTGGGCTGCCAGAGCCTTCCTCCTCTCATTGCTGAGCTACCACGTAGGTGTGTGGATGTGTGAGCCCTGCCTCGCCTCAGCTTCCAAGCAGCCTTTCTCACTTGAGAGTTTTACTGGGGCCTAGGCTTTGCTCCACTTCCTATACACACCCCACGATACTACATCCAGTGAAATAATAAAGCTATGGATCCCAGCACGCTGGGTGTGACTATTCTCATGGGGGTGCGGAAGGCAGCATGGATAACCCTGGAAATGACAGTGGGAGCCTGAGGTGAGGGGAAGGCCATTGTCTGAACCACCTGCAGGTGTCTGCGCTGGACACTAGAGGCTGCTGTGCTGCAGGCAATTGCAGCTGTCTGAAGCTGGGAAAAAGGGCTGGGGAGGAGGTGCGGTACAGCTGGCAATCACATTGCTCTCCTGCTCTTATTATTTCAGAGCCTCACCGAGTTCAGGGCCAACAGGTAGAAGTAGACTCTATGAAACCACTCATTCCAAATGCAGTTGTAAAAAAAGTGGTGGGTGTTGCTAGGAAAAGGGGTTTTGAAGAGGTGAAGTGTTGCAGAAGTCTTCCAAGAGGGATGAAGTAACTGCCTGTGGCAGTGGAGAAAGCACATGCTGGGAGATGGGAATGTCCAGAAATGTGTGTGCTGGAAGAGGAGCATCCCTATTGAATAAAGCTGAGAAGTTAACAGATATAGAGAATTGAAAGATAAAGTACAGACAACATAGAGGACAGATGCAAAAATTCTCTGTGATTTTTAAGACTTAATTATCTCTTTATGAGAAAAAGCAGTTCAACACCCAGAAAACAGGGTGGCTTTTTTAGTATGATTGTGATTTGAGGGATTCTACTCATGGTATTGATAACACCGAAAAGTTAATTCAGTGCTGAATTTAACATGATTAGGTGTTACTATTGTAACCCTACAATCTGAATAAAAATGCCAGGTGTTTTTAAGAAGAAAAGTCCAATAATGAATTGCCTGTGTTTAGTCATCTGTAACATGAAATCAATATATTCATACTGTGCATTTTAGATAACCAGTGCACGCCTAAGAGCGGATCCCCAGTCAACCATAAATCTCCATCAAGTGCCTTGTCAACAGTATTACAAAGTATTCCCTCTGGAAGAAAGCAGAAAAAAATTCCAGCAGCCCTCAAAGAAGTAAGTGCTTTATTGGTCAAAACTGGTTCTTGTTGCTATTATATCATCAATATTAAGAGTAGGAAAAAAGGTCCTTATTTTAACCATCTTACCTAGAATCAAACGTCAAAATGAGTCTCTGATGTTTGGGCCTTAGCTTTAAATAGGCAGGGACATGAACTATGAAGCACTGTATAGAGTGCATAAACACCTGTGAGACTGATTCAGAGCTGTAGTTAAAATTGTAATTTCTTTCTTGCTTCCCTGTATTTCCCTGAATTGTGATTTATCACTGTACCAACAGTCAGTGACAAGACTCCTACACTAACTCAGCTCTCGGTTTATGATTAGGAAAGGTAGAGTAAAACCCTGCTTACTGTAGGTCTTGGGAATGGGAGGAAGTGATTTTTCACTGCAGCAGGTTTGCTGAGGATGCAAAGCTGTATGTTGCAGTCCACACACCAGAGGGAAGGGATGCCATCCAAAGGAACCTGGGTAGGCATGAGAGATGGGTCTATCTGAACTTCACAAAATTCAACTGGGCCAAGCACAAGGTCCTGCATGTTTGTCAGGGAAATCCCAAGCACAAATATGGGCTGAGTGGAGAATGGATCGATGTCAGCCCTGGGGAGAAAGAGTTGGGGCTTGTGGATGAAAAGATCTACATGAATTGGCAATGTGTGCTTGCAGCCCAGAAAACCACCTGTGTCCTGGGCTGCATCCAAAGCAGCATGGCCAGCAGGGTGAGGGAGGGGATTCTGCCCCTCTGCCATGCTCTGGTGAGACTCCACCTGCAGTACAACTCTAGGGTCCTCAACATAATAAGGACATGGGCCTCCTGGAATGAGTCTAGAGGAGGGCTACTAAGTTGAGGGAGAGCTGGAGCACCTCTCCTGATAGGACAGGCTGAGAGACTCGGAATTGTTCAGTCTGGAGAAGAGAAGGCTCCAGGGAGATTTTGGAGCAGCCTTCCAGTACCAGAAGAGAGGCCTACAAGGAAGCTGGAGAGGGACTTTTTATAATGGCATGTAGTGATAGGACAAAGGGGACCCTTCATAAATTGAAGGAGGGTAGGTTTAGATTAGATACCAGGAAGAAATTCTTTACTGTAAGGGTGGTGAGGAACTGGAACAGGTTACCCAAAGAGGTTGTGGACTCTCCATCTCTGGAAGTGTTCAAGACCAGACTAGATGGGGCTTTCAGCCATCTAAGCTCCAGGGGGAGCCGTCCCTGCCCATGACAGGGGAGTTGGAATGAGATGATCTTTAAGGACCCTTCCAAGCCAAACCACTCTGTGGTTCTGTGGTTCTTCTTATATAGGAATGTGTGTTCTCCAGCTGCATGTTTTCCTCAGTGTTTCAGCTCTCTCTTGTGCTGTTGTATCCAACTTAAGTTCCAACCTTCATTTACTGGAAACCTCTCTTCCAGACCAGATAGATGGTAGCAGGTAAAATAATTTGTCTTTCATCCACCTGAGTTAGTTACCAACATTAAGCTGAGGTCAGGTAAGAGTTTCAGTCTCTAACAGGCAGGGCTCTGGAAATCTGTTAAAAAAAAAGAAAAAAAAGCTGTACTGTGAAATCTTACTATGGTTTGTTGATTTATTTTGTTTTTCCTCTTCAGGTTTCAGCAAATACAGAAGACTCTACAATGAGTGGCTACCTACACAGATCTAAGGGCAGTAAGAAACCATGGAAACACCTGTGGTTTGTTATAAAAAATAAGGTGCTATACACATATGCTGCTAGTGAGGTAAGAGGCCACATATTAGAAATTAAATATCCAGTGATAATACTGTGTTTGTAACAAAGTTGTTTATTCTTATGATCTAGAAAAAAATAAAATTAGATCATCTTACAGTATTTGATCTGATTGTGATGCAGTATTTTGAAAAGGCCCAGTGAGCTTGATACCATAATACATCGATACAGTTACACTGTTTCTGATTCCAGATGTAGCTTTGAGTACCTCTGCACTGCACACCATTGCTCAGCTGTAGGTATGTTCTGAGTGAGTTGAATACATGGGGGATCTGTTTGCATGTGTCATGGTGTGTCAGTGGCAAAGGCAACATTATAAATGCATCTTCAACTATCTTATTCTGCAGTTCCATAAGGTATGTTGAATGCTTGCAAAAGGAGTAAACTAAATCTCTTCTCCTCAAACTGTTGTCTTCAGCCTGGAGCTGTTACTTGATATAAAAAAATGCATCTTACGTAATGGCATTTGCTTTTTTATTTAGAATGTGTAGTCCTATTGCAGTGTGGAATAATCTCTAACATATACATATATATATATGGTATGTATATATGATATCCCAATATGTGCTAAGGATGTAGTTTTATTGCATCTGAGAATATTCTTAGAATGTTTTGTAACATATGGATGTATTGATCTTGGGCTTCGGGGGTTTTGTATTGTTTGTTTTCGTTTACTACTTGCTTTCAAGAGCAAAATACCCAAAACATCTGTTTTAAGGTATTGCTTTCCCTCACTTTCTCTCAAAATGTAAGGCCCAACCTATCCTGGCCATGTAAAAAAATTATCCTTCTTCATTCCACACCACCCCCACTCTAGTTATTTCCTGGTTTGTTCTTAGATTTGTTCCTGGGCTGTTCCTGCCAACCTTTATTTTAGAACTTCTGAATTAGGTCCAAAACCTATGATGTTATTTCCACTGCAGCATTGGCAAAAAAACAAAACAAAACCAAAACAAAACACACACACAAAAAAAAACCCCACACCAACAAGTAGTTCTAAAAATAGCTTAAATAATTATGTAGAAAACAATTACTTCTACATAAATTAGAAAATAATTTCAGAGCATTGTGTCTCTTCTGGCCTTTGCAAAGGAGACTTTGGCAGAGGTAAAAAAAGAGCAAAATCTGTGACAGTCACCTTAAATTTTGTTTTGTTTCACTTTCTCTGAGATATCAGCCTTACAGAGTAGCTTCAGTTTGCAGTTCACAATCACAAAATTAATTCTTTCCTATTTTCCTAGACCGAGGAATACCTGTCCTTAGTTTTCATCTTGGTGAGCCATTGCAGGGGACATTATTTAGAGAGTCCAAAAGGAAAGTGCAGTGTTGCCTTGGCCACTTAAGCTACTTATATTTGTTCCAAGTGATAGAAAGATCAATGGTAAAGAAATCACTTGTTAGTGGTATGAAGACCTGAGACAGTAAAACAGATTGCTTAGCCTTACATGACTCTTTTCCAGCATCAAGAAATTCTGCTGTCACAGGACACTTTTGTTTCACTGTAGAGGCAATTACCAAAGTCTTCACCTGATATGTCAGTGTTTATGTAAATTTGGGGGAGGGGTAGCTATTTTTTTTCTTCTGTTCATAAGTATTGCAGGACCTCACCTAGTTACAAAACACTGTTTTGGAATTTGCACAGGATAAAAATGCTTTTTTTTTTCCTTTCCAGAAATGCTGTGTATTGTATTCATTAATAAAAAGACAAGAGTATTAAAAAAAAATAATAAAAAAAAAAAAAGTAACTGAGCTAAATGAGTAAGGGTTTTTTCTAGTTGACTGTGAACACTCAGTAACCTTGTTTTCCCCTATCCTGTTAATTTCCAGCAAAAGAAAGTGAGATAAGTTTAGCCATTTAAAGATTTGGAAATTACTTCAGTGCTTGATAACACAGGTTGTCTCTGGAGCTCCTCCTTTTAGCATACTCAGTGCAGTTAATAGCATCCCACTTCACTGCTGAGCTTGCTGGAGAGAGCAGTGGGCTTGATGGGCCTCTGGGCTGCTGCCAGGTGGTGGCTGATCTATTGATACAGGAAGTCCTTGCCAGGCAGAAGGATGAGACCATGCAGTGAAAGCCAAGGTAGATGCCATCAGGGAAATGAAGAGAGGATCAGCGATGTTGAAGTCTGCGAGGTTTTATTTCCTGTCCCCTGACTCATGCGTGGAGGATACGAGAAGTGGCATTCTGTGTGTGCCTATTTATAACAATTTGTTGTATTGTCTGCTACAGTGGAGTGGTGTATGAAGTCTAAATGCATGCCTTAGAATGTCTTACAAGCTCTAATTTTGTATTTTTTCCTTTTTTTTCCCTGTTACATAGGATGTGGCAGCATTAGAGAGCCAGCCTTTACTTGGATTCACAGTCAGTGAAGTAAAAGGTGAAAACTCAGAGTCTAGAGTGTTCCATTTACTGCACAAAAACACTTTATTTTACATATTCAAGGCAGATGATCCCCATTCAGCTCAAAAGTAAGAAACTATTTGAATTGATTTCTGTTACATATTTCTAGAAAATTCAGAAGTGGTGAATGTTAATACTCACACATTAAGCAAAGTATAAATGATCCATATTATATCATAAGTAAATTAAAGTTTTAAATTACTTAAACACAAGGTTCTGGTTTAATTAGGGCTTCTGAAATGAAGGAATCAGACTCACCTCTGCAAAGGACTGAATGTAGAATGACAAAGTCAAAGATAAAATAAGAAATCTTTCTTTTTCCTCGCCCATTCCTCTCACCCTGGTCTACTCAAGTGAAAATTGAATATTACCTTTGGAGAAATCCAGAAAATGTTTTTAAGAATTAACTGATATGCTCCTTTTTTAATTTTACCTGTTCATATTAGTTATTTTTAATCAATATATGGCAGTGAAAAATAAAGCAAACACTAAAACTTGGAACCCAAGGTTTTAGTGTGTGAGCTGATGCCCATGAGCACCTAGGCATGAGCTCAGACCAAAAGCTTACATTCAAAGAACTTTACACAAGCTGTTTTGTTGCAAGTCCTGTCTGAAATTGGAGTCATATTTATCAAGCTATGTATTGTGTCAGTTTCATATAAAATAACCTGGAAGCTTGATCATTAATCAGTAGAAAACATCCATTACATGATTCATAAAGTAAACTAGAAGTGAGCATAGAAGGAATATATGTAAGCTATCTTATATGCCTGTCTTATCTGACTGGTTTCACTGCGGTTTCCCCAAATGAATTTTACATTAAGTAGATTTGATGAATTTACAAGTCCATTATTGCTACTGAAACATTCAAATGGATGCAGGTTTAGTTTTCTGCAAATAGGAACATTCTAAAAACAAAGTATCCAGTACAACAGGAAATTCTGAACAGCTGAGAGCATGCTTAATGACACTTCTCTGCAGAAAAAAATCTGGAAGTCTTTATTTGACTTTTGGGAGCATTTTGTGCAGATGTGCATAAATGTTTCTTTGTTAATTAGGATACTATCCTGTTGTTTCCTCTGTGTCCTCATTTGTACTATATGAAACAAACTAAAAAAAACCCAGGCATTCAATAGGTTTATTTTTCTACTCAGACAATGGCTCTTCTCATCATAAGAAAACTTGAAATTGGACATAGTGTATTTTACTGGGATTAGGAATAACATTAGGTATTTTGAATTTCAAGTTTTCTCCAAGTATATAATATCCTTAGGAAATTTATGCAGAACCTTCAGAATAAATTCTGCTTTTACAGCCTTAAAAAGAAAAGCAAAAACATGCTGTTGGCCTTCTTGCATCAGTGGACACTATTTTTTCCTGATAGGACCAAAGAAATATCTGATATATTTGTCTAAGTGCAGTAATAAATTTTAACAGATGGTTACTTTTTAATGTGGTTTTAAATTCCAGTGCTATGTTCAGTGCTTAAGCTGCTTATGAATTTTTTTTTGCAGATGTATTCCACTTTAGTTGTTTTTAATGTATATACAGCAGTGGAAAACACTAAAAATATTACTAAAAAGTAAGGTAGATGTTTGAGTTGTGTGTGCAGAGATGTGTGAGCACTAATACACGATCAATATGTTCATGCCAAAAGCTTGAATTCAAAGAACGTGTACACAGTCACAAAATTAAATGCTCAGGGCAAGGAAAAGCTAACATCTGAGACTAATGTTTAGATACTCTGTGAATACCAAAACAGTTTGAATTTCCATGATAAAGATTACAGTCTTTGTCTCATTCAGTTCTTCCAAGATTTCCACTCAGGAAAAAATTCTTCTTTTGTGGGCCTCTTACCTTTACATACAGGCAGTTCAGCCCTCATTCAGAATTATTTGTTCTGTAGCACTGGAACATTGTTTTGCATCCTTGAGAAGCTGAGGATGTTTATTGCCCTCCTAACCAAGTATGAAAAGAAACCACAGCTATAGGGAGTAAAAGTGTCTGAGTATTAACTTTGAATTTCCAGTCTGAGAAACCTTGGTTCAGCTGTTTGGGACTTCCTCCTGTGCTCTCTTTGCCCTTCCCTGCCCTTCCATGTGCTATGTGACCTCCTCCCTCAGCCCCACCAGTTTTTATCTGGTGCAGAAGCAGAGAATGTGGGTTGTGCAGATAGCTGCCTCAGTTCCAGCAGTGTCCTGATTCCTCCCAGGTCATGTTTGCAGTGAAAAAGAGAAGAGAATATTGGGGATTCTTAAAGGTATGCAGAACCTTGGCATAGCCTATTTTTTGAGCATTTGATTTCCCAGCATCACCGGTTCTTCATGCATGTAACTTCAGTATGGGAGAGGTACAGAAAAAAGCTTCTATTGGACAGCCTTGTACCAGGCAGCTCTGTATGTTTGGACTCATTGGATAGCTTTTGGTACTTGCACTCACAGACCAACTGGTAGTGGAAGCATGATGTTACTTCTTGTGTGAATCTGTAGCTAGTGACAGCAATCAGATTTATTCTTTTATCAGCTACTTCCTAACAGTGTTTAATTTTCTCACAGGTGGATAGAAGCTTTTCAAGAAGGCACTGTATTATAGCAGTGTCAGCATTGTGTCTGTGAGTTTAAAGGAAAATATCCAAGGATGGTCATAAAACAGACTACAGCAACTGTTCAAAGAAACAGAATCCTGCCATCGCAACCTACACAAAATTGTATATTTGTCAGGATTAGGAGTTTTTGCATTTTTAGTGTAAAGTAATATTTTTCTAAAGAATTGTATGTATTTCTGTGTTGATACAAAATGTGTTATTTATTAAATTCCAATGTTTACTTAAATGGGCAGAATTGTTAGTGCATTGAAATCCAAAGTGTCCTCAGAATGGCAGATTGTTGGTCAACAGATTCATAAACTACATGCTTTATTAAAAAAAACACAAAACAGATTTGTTGTACGTTTCCTTGTGATTTGTGTATAGGTTCTTGAGTTGCTGGTGTTCACTTTGCAATTTAGGAAGAACAGATTGGTAGAGGAATTTCACAGATTTGGGATCTTCATTGACTATGTAAGCTCCTTAATGAGAAGTTGTATGATATTGATGCTCATTCCTTTGAATGGCAGTTGAAATCTTGCATACCAGTACATTAAAACAGTACAACAAATTCTGTATCACAAAAACAAAATATGGTTCAATTACTAAAAAACAGAAAAGTTTTAAAAAACTTTTTTAAAGTTTTAAAAATTTTAAAAAACAGTTTGCAATTATAGGGATAAGGCACTAGAGTTGTTACAGTACTCCAGATGCCAAAGAGACTAAATGAGTTATCTTCCAACAATTGCAGGATGTATTATCTTATGTTTCCAGTAATAATTGAAAGCAGGGTAAAAATACATTTTTGATAATTGAAGACAAAATATCTTATTCGTTTCAAAACTTATGTCAAATGAGTTCTGTATGCAGTATGAAACACTTTATAAACTATTGTTCAAAGAACAGTAAACAAATATGTGCACCCTCCTCTCTGAAAATTTTAAAACTATTGTATATTTAAATATTATGTTTAAACTGGAATTACCATACCAAGACAACAGAGTTTTTTAGTGCAGAAAGCATTGAAAATGTATACCATTCTTTGAAATATTTTTTGTTTGCAATATGATTTGTTCTGTTTGACACTTTAAAACAGAATTCAGCTTTAGGTGTTTGGGTTTTGGGGTTTTTTTCTTAAAGAAAATCATTGGTATACCTCACTAGGAAATATTTACTGATGATTCTGGTGCATTCTATTTAAATTTTAAAATTTTTTAACACTGTAATGGCATATATGGAACTAGAACTATGAAACCCACATGAAAGGAAGGCATTTTTATGTCAAATGCAATTCAAATGTAGTCAGTTAATTTTACTATTTGAAGCACTTGTCATAGTCAATCAAGCCAGTCATGATAACAACATTAAGAGCAAATAACTTTTAATTGATAGTTTGAGTTCCACATTAATAGCTATTCTGTGGCCTTACAGCAGAAGGAGATGATAGAATAGTTAATATTCATCACAAAAAGGCCAAGAATGAAAATGCAAACCCAAATTCTCTTATTCCCTCGATATACCTCAAGGTCAGGTCCAAGATACTAACAGAGCTCTGAAGAAGCTTAATTTCCAAGAGCTTCTCTAAATTTAGTAGTGGCTTAGAAGTTGAGTCCTTAATATTAACTATACAAAAATTTCATTGACTTCCAGCATTTCAAGAGAGTACCTTATGAATCAGGGACTTAAGGCTGTAGGTGTGACTTCCCTCAGGAATGCTAGAGGTTTGACTGGATAGTATTGGAAATGCAGTAGGAGTCTGATCAAAGACTTTATTCTCTTTTACTGTGATACAAATGTGCTAAATTAATACTTTCCTCTTGTTATATACAAAGGGCTTTTACTTAATTTTCAAAAACAACTGCTGACTGAACCTAAGTAAATTATTACCATGTATCTTCAGGGTGATTTCTGACATGATTTTTACTGTATCCAAAACAAAACTGATATCAAATATAACATAGTTGTGAAGTGTCTCCCAGTTTATAGTATCAAAGGGAAGAGCTTATATTTTCATAGGGACTGTACACCAATGAAGATGGCACATCCTGAAGCAGCAAATGAATCAGAAATTTGACTAGGAGCAAGCTAATTTAATTTCAGTTTATGCTTTGATATTTTCCCTGCTGCAAAACAGAGCAATAAAAGTTTAAACACATACTGAATAAGGTGCCCAAGTTCTGCTTCACATGGTGTAAAACTACCTCTAGAGGATTTGGTGAAGAGGGAGAAAATAGTTTAAAGTGTTCTGTGGAAATCAGAGGACTTCTTCAAGAAGTGGTTGATCAATCAAAAAATTTGTGACAAATATATTGGAACAGAAACTTATAAACAGTAGTATACATATTACAGTCACATTCTGTGTGAAATAGTCTTTGTAAACATGTTTGAATATTTCTTTTCCTCTCTCCTGCATTAGTGCTTCATGTCATATGAAGAACCCACAACACAAGCATTTTCATCACATTTACAGATGGTTGCTTTTCAAACTTGCCCTATCTCTCCAGGTCATCTCTCAATTTGATTCATTACCATCAAAAGTAAAATATTCATGTCTTGATTTGGCTAAATTAAAACAAGATCAGAAGTTTTTAGACACCTGGCTACCTCTTATAAGAATCTATAGTTCATAATCAATTTAATCAATGGTTAGTAGAGCATGAGACAAACATTAGCATTGAATATTAGTTCTAACAATTTTATTCATAGATAAATTAATGCTTCTAGGATCTTGAATCATCTTTAACTTAAAACTGCGTGCCCAACTTAAAACTGTGTGCCCAAAGGACTTAAACTGAGCAGCTGTGGAACACATTTTACTAGATATTTTGTGCATGGAAACTCAATTACTCAACTATGTTTATTACATCATAATGTAAAGAGATGTCTGGAAAGACACATTCAGTGCAACTGCTGTCCCCTGTTTACCATCCAAATAGGTTTTTATTTGGAGCAGTTCTAAATCATACTGTCTAAATGGAAGAATAGAATTTTTGTATTATAACTGAAAACAGTTTAAAGTTGTAAATATTCCTGTGGATGTTCATCATTTTTGTATAAATAAATTCACATTATATGAGTCTGCGTCTTTTACTATTTTCAGGTTTTATGTATTACGTAATTTGTGTATTCAGTGGTTTTCAAACAGCAGGATTTGTTACCATTACCTGCACATCAATCTTACTTTTAAAATCATTCAAAAGAATTAAGGGGGTTAACATCTATGTTAAGGTCAAACGAGGGGTTTTACAGCTGGCTCTGTGCCCAGGTTGCTGAGAAGGCCAATGACATCCTGGCCTGGTTCAGCAACAGTGTGGCCAGCAGGACCAGGACAGTGATTGTCCCCATGTACTTGGTACTGGCGAGGCCACGCCTTGAGTGCCATGTCCAGTTCTGGGCTTGTCACTGCAAGAAAGACACGAAGGTGCTGTAGCATGTCCAGAGAAGGGCAATGGAGCTGGAGCACAAGTCTGACGAGGAGTGGCTGAGGGAGCTGGGGGTGTTTAATCTGGAGACAAGGAGGCTCAGGGGAGACCTTTTTGATCTCTTCAAGCACCAGAGCGGAGGTTGTAGCCACGTGTTCAGCTTCTTCTCTCAAATAACGAGGAACAGGACAAGAGGAAATGGCTTCAAGTTGCAAAAGGGGAGGTTTAGATTCGATATTAGGAAAAACTTTATCTGAAGGGTTGCCAAGCACTGGCTCAGACTGCCCTGGGAAGTTGAGGACTCACCATCCCTGGAAGTACTTAAAAGATGTGTAGATGTGGCACTTTGGGACATGGTTTATGTGGTGGACTTAGTTGCTGGGCTAAAAGTTGGACTTGGTGATCTCAGAGGTCTTTTCCATGCTACATGATTCTTTAATTCTCCAAGTATTTTAGCAGTGCATGTTAAGGGAGAGATTTTTTTTTTGTCAGATTAGTTATGCTGCCTCCTTATATATGTTTGAAAGCAATTTTTGAAAACTTGCAGTAATAGCAGAAAAGGTTTTGCTTCTCTGTGTGTTTTTGACAGGGATGTGTCTCTTGTAATCCTGGCTGACACAGCTACAGAGCCATGCCTTCATATACAGATCAAGAATTAATTGGGTCACTTGCTAAGAAAAAAACAAAAGTATGTTTTACTGGTTACAGTGACATTTCTGCTGTACTGAAGATATCGGAATACTCGGCTTAAATAAGCTTTGGTGCAAATTACATGGCATTTGTTAAACTGCTCTAAGCTCCATCATTTAGAAAGTGGATGTGCAGCTCAAGGTAGTTTGAGAAGTGACAAGCACTATAAATTGGGAGTGCTGGAACATTTGACACTTAAAGGAATTGCTTAGAGAGTTAATTTTTCTGACTTAAAAATTCTTCACAGAGTTCATTTGCATTTGGTGTTTGAGAACGTCTTTGATCACAAAGCAAAATAAGATGCTTCCAAGTACTGACTGAACTACTGATCTTGAGCTAGGGTTGATAGATACAAGTGCAGCTGTGGGACTGGGAAGAAAAGAGTAAAGGAATTGACAAGGTAAGAATGTGCATAATGTTATTAATGTTAATACATACATTTACTTGTATTCTTTGGGGTTTTTTTCCTATCTCTGCTGCTCAGATGTTGAAGCTTATGTCATCTGATTCAGTAGAAATTGCATTAAATGGTCTAAATAATGTTAGATCATCAAACTGCACATACAGCCCCAGTGATCTAAGTGACCTTGAAGTCGCTGCTGATCTCTGATGACAGCTAGACCATCTTCATTGAACAGATGAAAGAGGAAGAAGGGAAAGGATGTATTTAAAGTATAAAACTCTTACTTAAAATCAAGGTAATTTAAAATAATTAGCATAAACTAAGTAAGTGGCTAATACAACTTTGGTCCAAACAGATGTTGAGACAGAGCCAGAACAGCAGCAAGTTGTTCCTGTGGCACTACCCCAGCAGGAACAGGCACTCATTGGCAGCCAGGCCATTGCCTTCCATTCCATTGCCTGCTGTTCAGGGCACTGTTGACACTTTAGGATGGAACTTGCTTCTGCCATACAGGCAAAGCGCAGTTCTTTCAGACTCGACTGGTACAGGGCACTGTGTGTGCCTCCATCTTGTTGCATGTTCCAAACCCAACCTGCCAGGCTTGCCTATGGATCCGCCTCAGCTGGGAGAGCCCACCAAGTCCCCCAAAGCCCAAATGCTGTGCTGTGCTGTCAATGCTGCTTGGTCCTGTTTTTCTGCAGGGAACTGCAGTGGGGGTTTGGAGACTTGTGTTCTCACTCAACAGGCAGAACGCTCAAGAACTGTGTCCCATTTTGGACCCCTCATGCTAAAAAGAAGCATCCAGAGAAGGTCAACAAGTCTCTTGAATGGTCTCAAAACCATGCTCTATGAGGAAGGCCTGAGGGAGCTGCGTTTGTTTAATCTCAGAAGATTAGGGGGGGCTTAAGGGGGCTCCCACGGCTCTCTCACAACTACCTCTAAGAAGGGTGTAGTGAGGTGAGGGACTGCTGTCTTCTACCGTGCCTGCAGTAAGAGAACTAAAGAAGTGGCTTTAAGCAGTACCAGGAGAGATTTCAGATTAGAGGAAAAAAAAAAATCTTTTTTCCGTTAGGGTGGTCGGGCAGTGGAATAGGCCGCGTCAGGGACGTCGGAGTCACCAGGCCTGGAGGTGTTTTAGGAGCCATCCGGATCTGGCGGTGGGCGGTGTGGTTTAGGTGTTACAGTGGCAGCAGTGCTGGCTGGACGCTTGGGCTGGGCGATCTTAAAGGTCTGTTCCAATGGCGATGAGGCCGCGGTCCCACGGCCCTGCCCGCAGCGCCAGCGGGGCGCAGCGCTC